>JAJONZ010016830.1:0-17998 GCA_029582445.1 Solanum paucissectum | reverse complement strand
CCCCCTTTTAATTAATTGTTGTTTTCTTGGAAATACTTTGACTAATTGGATATAATCGTGGGTTAAAGTAAAGTCTAAACCATTTTCCTTGTGGGATCGACCCCAACCTACAAGTTGGGTTCTTTACTTGATAACGATCACTTACACTTCTTTAGGGAGGTGTAATTTGAGCGTATCATAGCACAAGGGGTAGAATTACGATCTAAAAAGATAAATGATCCATCTACGATAAAAAATCCTCATCCTACCACTCCTACACCTCCAGTTCCAGAACAAGCTATAGTCCTAGCACCTCCTGTACAGGACCCTTTGCCCAAGTCAATGAACAGATTAAAGATTGAGGGGCTGATGACGATCCTTGAGGAAAAGTGTCTGTCCACAAATGGTGGGTTATCGACAAGTACACAAAGATAATAGATTGCTTGAAATCTCACAAGTTCCAGATCTTCACCAAACCACGTGGCCCGCATATTCCAAATTGGGTCAGGGAGTTCTATGCCTCTTATGGAACCTTGATACCACAGAGGAAGAAACAGGCAGCTTCTTTCGAACCAGTTGACTGCGTGGTCGTTAGAGGTGAAAGAGTGAAGTGTGATATTGATGCAATCAATGCAGTTCTGGAATACTTAAATGACATTGAAGATGACTGTCAGCACATGATTAGAACAAAGACTCTGGAGAACATGAATAAGTGGTTGGCCCCGTTAATATCAGAAGGTTCTCCAAAGTGGCTTGATATTGGAGCACCTATTGAGAAGAAGGATCTGAACATCGCTGCACAATTCTGGTTTGGCTTCATCAGCAGTACCATTATGCCATCCCAGAATGAGTCCATACTCCGCTATGCCAAAACAACTTGTCTGGGTTGCATCATTGATGGGACGAGACTAAATCTGGGGATGATCATTACTTCAGAGATTCTCATGAGTGTCAAGCAGTGCCAGACCTCTCTCCCCTTCCCAATATTGACCATCGAGCTGTGCAGACGGGTTCGGGTACCTAGAGATGCCAAGAAAGATATGGAACTGATTCCCACATCCTCTACTGATATCCGGAGGATCGAGGCAGAATATTTAAAAGACCAAGCTGAAAAGAAGAAGAAGGCAGCCTCGGTGGACTCCTCCGTGGTTGTAGACATAGTCTCATCACCTGCAGAGGCATCTTTGCTTACTCCGGCCCATGGACCTTTAGGCGTCATTACTTTGGATGGGACAACTTGCCTATTCTGCGGATCGTCGGGCAGCCAAACTTGAGTCCTCCATTCCTGACATGATTCAGGCTGCCTTGATTGATGTTGTAACACCATTGAGTGCTGCCATTGATACCCTTGTGGCAAGGATAGCGGTGTGTGAGTGTGGCCAAGGAGCCACCAATGAGGTAACGACTTTAAAAGCTGCCATTTCTGAGTTGAGGAAAGATGTGGACTACCTGAAGTACACCAATATATCTATGGTCTTCGGGATGGTAGAGATCCCCGATGAACCAGTTGAACCAGCTGATCCCGAATCTGAGGGGGAGATAGATGAGGAGTTGCTTGAGGTGGCAGAGGAAGCTTCAGATGAGGGCCTCAAGGAGACTGAGGAGGTCATGGTAGCTGCAGCTATACAAGATTTATTGGCAGATACATCATTGGCAGGTCCTAGTGCTACTACTGTTCCTGCTGAGGTGACTTCTGGTACTGAGACCCAAAACCAGACAGATGCACCAGGTACTGATGCCCAGACAGATGGAGCGACTGCGTAGACAGGATCCCCTCTTTACCTCCCTCTCTGTCTTAATTTTTTCATTTTCGGATATTTTCGTTCACATTTGAGGACAAATGATTTTTGTTTGTGGTAGGGTGAGGCCCACCTTTGTGCATATTAGTTTTGTTTATATATGGGGCTTTGAGCTTAAATTCGTATTATACACTACTTTTTGTGGAAAGTTTGAGCTTGTGGCTCCTTGCTTTTAATTGTAAATGATTTTTGACCCTTTCGAAATATTTTTTTTGCCACCTCTTATATGTGTTGAATGTGGTTGTTCTCTTGCAAAATTTGAGTTTCAGTTTTGATCAATACCGATGACTTGAATAGTGCTCATAATCGAACATAAATGAATGTGCGGCTGCAACGAGGCAAATTGAAGTTGCATACACAATATGTGAACTCTTTGCATCTCCTTGTGACTAGCCAATTATCGAATCGAGTCTCTTGTGATGAACATTGCACACTAGCGAAAGTGTGAAGTCTTGCTTGACTTTGGTGTTAATGCCTTGTGTGATGAGCTTACCGTGACCATGCATGATGACACTTAGATGATCTTAGGCAACTTTAAAGAGTCTGAACCAATTCAAAGTATACCTCTTTTGTGGTTTACCTTGTGAGTGTGTGAAACTTTTTTGAACACCCTTTGAGCCTTGACCTTTTCTTGGAAGAAACTTGGTAACATTGTAACCTCTCCTTATCCATTAACCATAATTCTCATGATGTGTGGTTTGTTTGAATAGCCAACTTAGGCCAAAAGGCTAAGTTGTGGGTGTGGTGTAAAGAGAAGGCAAATCAAGTAAATGCGAAGAAGTCCCTTATGCCCATGTTTTGAGAAAAATGGAACCCCTCCATATAAAAAAAAGGATTAAAAAAGAAAAAGTTGTGAAATAAAGTTGTGAAAATACAAAGAATATGGGGTTCCCAATGACTCATGGAAGATGAATAAGAGGTGACTTTTGAACTTGAATGAAATTGATAAAGAAAAGGAAATAAGGTGTTGTTCACATCACATTTCATGAGAATTTTTAGCCTATAAGCCTAAATGACCATACCATTACATTCAGCCCCACTACAAGCCTTGAAAAGACCTTTTTGATCTTGAATGAGCTGAAGCAAAAAATCAATTGGAAAATAAGGGCAAACCTATGGGTGAAATCATGCATTGTGTTTATCTTTTTGAGTGTAAGTGTTGATCTTGATTCCGGAACTTTAAATGATTGAACAATTGTGTGTGAATATTGAATCCTTTTTTCTGTGAGGGCATTTGAATACCTTTGTTGATCTTGAACTTGCATTTGAAACAAGTATAGTGAGCTTGAGATTCTTTGGTAATGGTGAGTCACAACTTGAATCTTTGAGTGCACAATTGATCATTGCGCAAGTAAGTTGAGACTTTTTGTGTGCATTCATGATTGAGTCTTGTGTAGCACTGTTTGAGACATCCTTTTTGAACTGTTGAACTTGAGTTTTACTTGAGGACAAGCAAAAGTTTAAGTTGGGGGTGATGATGAGTCCACGATTTGGACTCTTTTAGGGCTTTGCTTTAATGGATTTAGTGTCCTCAAATGCATATTTTGACCCAAAAACTGATGTACATCCTTGAGTTTCAGGTATTTGGAGTTAGAGACAAAGCATGGACACTATGGAGCAAAACAGAACAAGGCAGCAGAAAAAACAAAGAAAAGAAGGCCTGAGGATCACCGATGCCATTGGGCGAACCGCCGAACGACCTTAATCTCTCCTAATGTTCCAGTGTTTTGAGCGCTAAAGGAAAAGATCAAGTTGGTGATAAAAGAGAGCAGTCGACGCGTCGCTGAACAGTTCCGTGAAGCAGCACCATATCGCCCAATGATTCAAAACGCAAAAATGCTGAAGGCAAAAGATGAAAGGCGATGAACCAGACTAAAGGGCGGATCGCCGAGTGCATCGGTGATCCTGACTAACTGCGCCGAGTTGTCCTTCGCAGCACAAATTTTCAAAAACTATAAATACCCATTTAATTATGTAGCTTAGTATCAAGTTTTAGAGAATTATTAATGATTTTTAGAATATTTTCAGTTTTAGTTATTAGACTTTTTGGGAGACATTGTTCTAGAGCTTTTAAAGTTTTGAAGGTTTTCATCTCCAAGAAATTGGAAGTGGGCATCAAAGAATATTCATCTTAGACGTGTTTAAAGAGATTATTTATCATACTCATTTGATGGAAATACTTTTTGTTATTGATTTCTATCTCTTTATCATGTCTAGCTAAAACCCTAATTCTTGGGGTGTAATTATGTGAATATGGATTAAATATACTATTGGGTAATGCTCATTGATAGTCTATTTGTTGTTTAAATGTGATTTCGTTTAGTAGTTGTGTTTGAACTTAATGAGATTGTAGTTGGAAATACGATTTCATCTTCGTGTTTTTGGCCTGCTCGAGAGAGAGGTTTTAAAATCAAAACTACTAAATCGATAGTCTGTGGTTATTGGGTCTTCGTGGGTTCAGCTCGAGAGAGTGAATCCTTGACCTTTTCCCACACATTCAGCTCGAGAGAGTGAATGGGCAAAGGCGAAGGTTGTTCTTAATTGCTGCAACTCGGTGTTCGAGAGAAACCGAGTTGATTCGGGGTAAGTTGTTCGAGAGAAAATTTACCCCCACTAAAGTTTATCTTAGTTACAAATGTTCAGCAATTTACTATCAATACCAATTTATCCGGTTGTCTATTATATCCCATATTTCTATCACATTTTAAGAATCCCGTCTCCCTATCTCGCATCTTTATATTCTTGCTATTTTTGTTTATTAGTTGAATACAAAGCCCCCATTGATAATTGACATTCGTGTCACTTCTTGATTTATCATTCCTTTACTCATAAATATTTATAGTTATGATTAACTAGAACATAATTTTACTTTTCTAATTAATTTTCGATTACTAACCGCTCCCTTGGGACTCGACCCCAACCCATTCGGTTGGGTTATATTACTATACGCGATCGTTGACACTTGAATTGGAAGTTGTGTCTTTGATTACGTCAAACATCACTTTTTCACAACCTAAGTACAATATACCCATTCACTATACATCCTTTCCTAATCAGTTCTATAACTCTATAAATATCAAGGGGTTCTCCCTTAAAAATCATAAGACTATCTTGCATCTATCACCTCATGAATACTCTTCTCTTTTATTAAATACCTATACTTGGCCTTTACTAACGCAATGTTATATTAAACATAAACTCTGTTCTAGTTAAAGTATACACTAAATTATCCTGACTAGTCACTATTCCTCTACATTCTATCATGAAATCCACATAAAATTATTACTCCTTAGCCTACACAAAAGGGAAAACTCCTCATCAATGACTTACTGGGTACATGACCACAACTATACACTTTATTCAATAATTGTCCCCATATCGTTAGGTCACTACACTTCCAAATGCATACTTGTAACTCTGGGCACTTCTACTACTTCTCATAACATTGCATATCATACTATATTTCGGGTGATAATACTATCAAAGCTTTCTAAAACACACTCCCTGATAATGGGAATCACCCTGAAACAAGGTTTTGTGAAGAGAATCTGAGAGCACATCTTGCTTTTAGCTCGAATGCATGACTCATCTGAAGAAAGGTGCATTCTTTTGAATCATTACACTTAATGCACACTAATTGGCTTCTCTCAAGCCTTGTGCAACCTCTTTACTTCATGAACAATTTTGCTGAGAGTAACTCATCAATAAGAATCTGGTGTTTACTTTTCAACCACCTTTAGTATGAGGGGTGGTCGTCAAATAAATTTGTGTAACGCAGGAGTGTCAAAAAGTTCCTCATGACAGAGTTCTATTGCACGATTTTGAGTATTAACGAAGGAAAACTTTTGTTAAATGTCTAGTCCCTAATTTGTAGAAGTGGGGCCCTCACAACTATAAATAAGATACTGCTGCCATAACTTCATAGACACCCTAGGACACTTGAACTCTGTACTCTAATACAATTTCTTTTACTTCCCGAGCCTACACCCTGAATGTGGCCGACACTCAAGAACCATTGCTAGTCACCAAGAATACCCTAGGCCTGGCTGACTAATTAGTAGAAGACTTACTCAAGTGATAATAGACTTAAAATAGAAATGTAAAACTTAATAAGAATTCATGAAAGTATTCATTACAATAATAATAATAATTTGTAAAACATCTTTAAAGGAAAGAATGTACAAACAGACTTCTCGAGTCTATCTATCCTCTAATGTTTAAGATAGGTCTTAGGAAAATACCCACAGTACCTCCAAACAACATCTCGAATGACATTAATACATTTGAATGTACGAGTATGTAATATAGACGAGGAGAAATAACTGAATGAAAGTACTGCATTAGGTAACAATATACTCAATATGAATGTAAAGAAATAAAGAGGTTAACTCATTTAAAGCTTTACAAAATACTTTCTCATTTCTGAACTCAACATAATAAGTGATATATAAAAATACACTTTAAGTTTATTAGGACATTTTCTAACTAACAATCATTACTATGATTTGTGATGATACAATGTATGAGCACGCTGCAAGAGCTATCATATATCGTGTCGATATATAGAACCTCTCAACTAAGTGGATCAACTAAGAAATGAGGATTTATCTAAAAAGTATGATCATGTATCCATATTGGTAAGACATGGTTTATGGAGACTGTGAGTTTTCTAAACTCTCCCCCATATCGATGCTCAATACTGCTCCCAACAATATATACTCTTTCTCATGTTTGAGATAATTTCTTAAACTATCCTCTTAAAAGAGGTAGCTTCTCAGAAATATCTCTGAACTCATTGCTCATTTAGAAAACAAGGTTTCTCTCTACTCAATGTAAAAATACATTCTGGGTTGAGATAATTACTCAAAAGGGGCCTCTTTAAGAGGTAACTGCTCTGTACTCAATCTTTCTAATAACTCTTTTAACCTTTCTCAAATTAATATTCTCTTTCTTCATGTAAAAATGAAACATTTGAGAAATACTTAGTTCCCTTATACTCTTGATTAAATCTTGGTTAATCTTTTTCTCAAACTCCTCTTTACTTTCTCAAAACTTAGTTTAAACAATTATATTTTTTAAAAAATATTCTCAATAAGAACTCAATAAATACTTTGAAAATAGGGTTAATGCTGAAAAATAGACATGAATAATTAACCCAAGAATCTCAATGAAAGATATATCAAATCAATAATAGGAAATAGGATTCAATATTTAGTAACTCAAGAGCTCAGAATTCAAGACAAACGGGTGGACCCTGTAGGAACCAAAAATCCTTGCCACAAAATGACAAAGCTCCAAACAATAAGAAGATACATGTTTCCAAGACTATTTTCAGCAAAACATATATTTTCAAGAAGGATATACATGCAACAGATATGTGTAATAGTTAGTAGCTATGTGTAAAAAGAATAATTGTGTATTAGTGTATTCACACATGTAAAACATATACCATAATAGGTTAGATTAGTCAGCACTAGCTCTTCGATATGCTCAAGTATATCAATGAAAACTTCTTTACTAATGCTGATAATGACATTGATGGAATGGTATTGGTAGGTTCAAATTGCACCACCAGATTGACAATTCCTTGAATTATAACTGTTTGAACTATATATCATATTAAGCTGGTAAACTTCACCAGGACTCCTTTCAAAAGAAGAACTAGTTTGTTTTTTTTTATCAAGGATTGAATATAATTTATTTTTTACTTCATCTTTTAGTTCTAACATATTTATCATATTCTTATTTTTATTAGGGATCCGACAATTTCTCGCATGGTGTCTGATTTTTCGTAGTTCCAAGATGTATTAGTGTTGATATTAATTTTATTATCTAATTTAGATTTTCTAGATTTTTTTTGTAATAATGAGGTTTGTCATGTTTATCCTTATAATTTTTACGATGATATTTACCCTTATTAGAAATTTTATTTGAAGGGGCAGATATTTTGCTATATCCAAAGTCTTTACAAAAATCTCCTCATTCATTTCGTGATAATTTACTATCATTTTTAAATTGATTTTTAAGTGTCATATCTGTATATAATTTTAATCCGGTAATACTTATAAAACTTATGAGGTCACCATAGGTTAATTGATTGTATGAAATTTTCTCCTCAAACCTATCTTTTGAGCAAATTATTAGTGGTAAACCACTAATAATTTTTTCCTTCCAATAGTGTCACGACCTAGGGGTACCCCCTAGATGTAACATGGCATACAAGACCTCGAGAGGCTTCATATAAACAACTTAGCTTTCATAGTAAAGATAATAGAAAATCAGTAAACTTTAAAACATTTTCAACAATATCAAAGTCTTTATAAAACGAAGCGGAAGTCTCATACAATTGTCTCAAAACCATCAAATACAAAGAGCCATTGGGACACACCCCATACAAAAATGTTCAAAACATAAAATCTAAAGAACATAAGGAAATGGTGGCCAAATCCTCGAATACTATGAGGACTCACCAATCTTCATTCTTGCTCTACTATGGATTCTAGCCACGGGGATGAGAGCCGGGAACGTTGGACCCTACATTTGGGTAAAAAATGTAAGAAAGATTATGCGTTAGTAAAAGATTGTACTAAATATGATAGCTTGCATAAAGATCAACATAACCATAAGAGCTAGACTATCACGCCCCGAGCCTACAGCCTAGGCGGGACTGGCACTCCAGAAATATTGCTGGCCTCAAGCAAACCCTTGGCCTGGCTTAACTCATAGTGGAAGACTTAAATAACATGAAACAGTCTCAAAAGATAAAATCATGCAATAAACTTAGAATGTATTAAAAAAACATCCAACTAGCAAAAATGGCAACTCAAGTCTCAACATCAATACTGAAGGATGGAATAGACACAAGAACTAACAATAACTAGATCTCTATGAAGCCTCTAACAACTGAGATGGACGTCGGGACAAGGCCCACGACATCCGAATGAACTAACTGATAAAACAATAAAAAGGGAATCCTCTTGAAGCAAGGAGTCTCACCAATAACTCTGAAGCTCAACTAGAATCAACGATGCACTGCATGCTGATCGTGGTTACCTGTATCTGCATCATAACAATGATGCAGGCCAAATGGCATCAGTACATTGAATGTACGAGCATGCGATGGGAATTTTAAAACAAGACATAAACTTGAAAGTAACTGAAAGAACATACATGAGCACAACTTAATTCATTTTAATATAAAGCAATAATATGAATGCAATATAAATAAAAGCTTTTAAAACATTGATAACAACTCTGCGTATTTAGAAATACAATAAAAACTCAGTCTGTATGCAAAGATACAATATAAACTCTATTTGTATATAAAAATACAATTAAGCATGTGTATATAAGAATACAAAATACTTATGTGGGAGTTTCTCTAACCGAAAACCATAACCTAAAATCTATGTGATGGTACATCGTTTTGCCTCACGCTGCCGGGGCCATCCTATCCCTTGCCAAGGATATAAAACCTAACTACTAAGTGGATCCACTAGTCTATTGATATGCTCAAATTACACCTCCCTAAAGAAGCATAAGCGATTGTTATCAAGTAAAGAATCCAATTTGTAGGTTGGGGCCGATTCCACGAGGAAAATGGTTTAGACTTAACTTTAACCAATAATCATATTCGTTTAGTCAAATTACTTTCAAAAACAAGTAATTTAAGGCGGGGGGGGGGGCAGGGGTTTGATAAACAAATTATAAGAATTCAGTAAGTAATCAGTAAACAAAAGTCAATTTTGGTTGTTATAAGGATGAGAGAATTAACTAGGGTATACATGTTCCCCAAAAGTTCATAACGCAGTAATCCTAGTAATAGCAATCATTTCCTAGTGTACTACATGCAAAGTGATAAGTTAGGTATCTCTAAATACTTGGTCTGGAATCTAGAGAATTTCACCCGCACCTTGGTCGGGCTACATGTGTATAATTTACTAACCCTTAGCTTTACCTTATATTAGACATCACATCAATGTTTGACTTAGTTATTACTTTGCACCAATCAATACTTGACTATTAGATAGTATCACACTAAATCTATGTTGATAATTCTTTTCTTGTTGATTACCTCTTTGGTCCGGCAAGTAGCGACAAGGTGAGTTCTACCGTTTCCCACCGTTAA
Source organism: Solanum paucissectum (assembly GCA_029582445.1). Taxonomy (NCBI): domain Eukaryota; kingdom Viridiplantae; phylum Streptophyta; class Magnoliopsida; order Solanales; family Solanaceae; genus Solanum; species Solanum paucissectum. Next base: position 8,092 of record JAJONZ010016830.1, on the reverse strand, counting down.
AAAGAATTTTAAACGAAAGAATTATCAATGCATGCAAAACACTATTCAAGAATTGCTTATTTACTATTCATACTTTTTTAATCGCTCATGGTTCCCACAGCCCTAACCTAGTTGTGGAGTTTAGTTACTCAAAATCATATGAACACAATTCATTGTTTTAGATGAAAGAATTATGAACTTACGTAATTGAGAATAACAAACCCGAAATTTCAACTTGAATTTCAAAACCAAAACCTTCAAAACCAACTTAGGAAATCAAGAATTGCTAGGTTTTCAAAAATAAAATCCAAAGTCACAAAGTAGACCTAAAGTAATAAAATCTCACTCTAAATAAGAACAAGAAGAAGAAAAGAACCCTAAAAAGTATTTCTTATTAATCATCTCCTAAAATAATTATTTCTCTTAACTATTTATAGATATAGAAAATACTAAATAAAATAATTGAGTACAAATCAAATTAAAAATCCAAAATTAAAAGGAATTGAATTCCTTTTTTTTCGTGTGAACAGTAGCCGTAAAGACTCAATTTGTGCGTGTCTTCTTTGCTGCCACGTGACAGTTCTTCACTTTGCAGAATTGCAATTTGCAAATTTGCAATCTTCTGTAAGTTGCATATTATATATTAATATATTTAATTTAATCCATTAAACTGTTTACTTGATTTTCTTTTTCAACATTCCATCTTTAATTTGTTTTAGCTTCAAATTTCTTCATTTTTCCACCAATTTAATCATACAAATAAAATATACTATTTAGTACAATCCATAAAATTCAAGCTCAAAAAAGACAAATATAACTAATAAATGTGAGAAAAAATAATAATTAAAAATATGTATTTTGGTCTCACATCAATACCCCACACTTAAACTTTTGTTCGTCCTCGAGCAAACATTAAAGCTCATCAAAATAAGAATGTCATTACTTTGGTTAATACAAACAATTAAGTCATATACCAATTTCAAAACATCAAATAGACTTCTTAATCATTATGCAAGACATCCAAATAAACAACAAACTTCTAACATCCTAATCTCAAGAAAAGACTTCGAACTCATCAAATTTAAGCTTGCTCACCTACTCTCATCAAAGAAAGCTAATAAAATCACCTATCTATCATGAAACACGGGCCCTCACAAAAAGGAATAGTCCACACACTCAATTTAAAAGATTGAACATAAATTAAGGACTTCATATCAAGAACAAGTCTCACACTTACAAATAAAATTCACATGTATGCACAAAGAACCATATGCTTGCACATTATGTATATCTCCACTAATTAAGCATGCTTGAATATAATCAAATAGGAATTTAATGGGTTGTAATGTAGGCTAAGGGATGGGTAGGAAAACTATATAATAGTGACTTACACTTCCTTAAGCACTTTGCTGTTTAGGTCTTTATCACCCATTGTTTTCTTCTCTTTATATTCAACCCTCTCTTCAACAATTATTTCACAAGTAATTCTCATCATTTAAAAAATGCTTCAATTTTTATTTTATTTTTAAGTTTTCCTTCATAATAGTCACCCTCAACTTACGTATTTGACATGCGTTAAGGTGCACGATGTCCTTGGAATGATCAGGGCCATCATCAAGGTAACTTTTTTTTTTCATGTCAAATTCTTTTGTTCTTTTTTTTTGTTTTTTACATGTCAAATTCTTTCGAAGAGGGTTTTTTAAGCACTTTGTAGCTATCATTGATTACCTTTTCACTCAACCATCCCTTTTTCTCAGAATTGATAATTAGAATAAGTCTATCCTATAATGCTCAAGGAAGCAAGGTGCAAAAACTTGGGATTCAACAAAATGGTCAAGGGCAAAAAATATGGCTACCAAGAAAAAGCTACAGGCTCAAATGGGCTAACTAGTGATAAAGTATCTGAAAAGGCTAAAATTTACAAGACAAATCAAAGAAAACCTATTATCATCTCCTAAACAAAGCATCACTTTTTATTTCGCTTCAATAACTTGCAGGGCAAGTTCTAGACTAAGATGCCAAACACGAAATAAATAAAATCTCATCACACATGACACAAGTATCAATCAAGATGAATCAATTCCACTTCTAAGAGAGACGGGATCATAACAAACTACAAAATAAAATAAGCTATATACAAAGTCACAATCATGACCTTAGGTGTCAAAGAGTCTGCAATTTCCAAATCAATCAAGCATTCACAAGAAAGTACTACTACAAATTTAGGCCTAAATAGCAAGTATCACACCATTCAAAAGGGTCTTTTCTTTTCTCTAAAAAAATATTAAAAGAAAATTTATTCCTAAAAAATATAAGACACTCGGTTCAATGGGACTATCCTCAGGGAAAGAACCGAAAACAGAAGTCAAGGAACCCATCCTAAAAAAAAGAAAAAACTCAATAAAAGAGTAAAAACTAGGTATTCATTCCTTCACCCCACACTTAAAAATATGTGATGTCCCCAAAGAATCAAATAAATTTAAGACAAGGGTTAGGAAAACTCCCTGAGGCCTCATGGCCTAGTTAGTAACATGTTCTCTTTATTTTCATCAAGGGTCGAACGCACCACCCCACACTTAAGCTCAAACATGCTCCTTTGTTTTTGTTTTTTTTTTGGTACTCAAACTTCCCCTAATCTGCAAAAATAAGGCAAAAAACAAGACAAAAAAAAAGTGACACTAATAAAATAAAAATAAAATAAGAAGTTACACTACTAATTGGATTTTCTCTCAATAAGCGCTTAATTTAATGTCATGGCACGACGCAGACACCTTAGTTACTCAGATTCCATCTCCTTGACCCTCTCCGATTGGATTATTCTGTACTCCTTGATTAGCCATTTTCCTCAAAGGTTTTTTCAATTCAGGCGTAGGGGGTAAATAATTCACATAGACTCCGTGTACTGGGCATACACTAGAGTTGAAACCTGTAGAAAACAAAACTAAAAACAAAAACGTAAAATCAGGAAATCCTTGACTAAAATTCAATAATGTAGTTAAAATTAATCTAAAAGCCACATTTCCCCGGCAGTGGCGCCAAAATTTGATACTCTCAAATTACACCTCTCTAAAGAATCATAAACAATCGTTATCAAGTAAAGAACCCAACTTGTAGGTTGGGGTCGATCCCACGAGGAAAATGGTTTAGACTTAGCTTTAACCAACAATCATATTCGTTTAGTCAAATTACTTTCAAAAAAGAGTAATTTAAGGGGGGATTTGTGAAACAAATTGTAAGAATTCAGTACGTAATCAGTAAACAAAAGTCAATTTTGGTTGTTATTAAGATGAGAGAATTAACTAGGGTATACGTGTTCCCCACAAGCTTATAACGCAGTAATCCTAGTAATAGCAATTCTTTCCTAGTGTACTACATGCAAAGTGATAAGCTAGGTATCTCTAAATCCTTGGTTCGGAAACTAAAGAATTTCATCCCGCACCTTGGTTTGGCTACGTGTGTATAATTTACTAACCCTTATCTTTACCTCATATTAGATATCACATCGATGTCTGGCTTAGTTATTACTTCGCACCAATCGACACTAGACTATTAGATAGTATCACACTAAATCTATGTTGATAATTCTTTTCTTGTTGATTACGTCCTTGGTCCATCAAGTAGCAACAAGGTGAGTTCTAACGTTGCCCACTGTTAAAAAGACTTTTAAACGAAATAATTATCAATGCATCCAAAATAATATTCAAGATTTGCTTATTTACTATTCATAGTTTGTTAATCACTCATGGTTCCCACAACCCTAGCTGTGGAGTTTAGTTACCCATAATCATATGAACACAATTCATTGTTTAGATGAAAGAATTATGAACTTACGTAATTGAGAATAACAAACTCGGAATTTCAACTTGAATTTCAAAACCAAAACCTAGTTAGGAAATCAAGAATTGCTAGGTTTTCAAAACAAAAATCCAAAGTCACAAAGTAGAACTAAAGTAATAAAATCTCATTCTAAATAAGAACAAGAAGAAGAAAAGAACCCTAAAAAGTATTTCCTATCAATCATCTCCTAAATTAATTATTTCTATGGACTATTTATAGATATAAAAAATCTTAAATAAAATAATTGAGTCCAAATCAAATTAGGAATCCAAAATTAAAAGGAATTGAATTCTTTTGTTTTTCGCGTGAACAGTAGCCGTAAAGACTCAATTTGTGCGTGTCTTATTTGCTGCCAAGTGACAGTTCTTCACTTTGCAGAATTGCAATTTGCAAATTTGCAATCTTCTGTAAGTTATATATTATATATTATTATATTTAATTTAATCCATTAAACAATCTCTTGATTTCCTACTTCAACATTCTATCTTTTATTTGTTTCAGCTCTAAATTTCTTCATTTTTCCACCAATTTAATCCTACAAATAAAATATACTATTTAGCACAATCCATAAAATTCAAACTCAAAAAGTACAAATATAAATAATAAATATGAGGAAATAATGATTAAAAATATGTATTTTGGCCTCACATCAACGCCCCACACTTAAACTTTTGTTCGTCCTCGAGCAAATATTAAAGCTCATCAAAATAAGAATGTCATCACTTTGGTTAAAACAAACAATTAAGCCATATACCAATTTCAAAACATCAAATAGACTTCTTAATCTTTATTCAAGACATCCAAATAAACAACAAACTTTTAACCTCCTAACCTAAAGAAAAAACTTTGAACTCATCAAATCTAAGCTTGCTCACCTACTCTCATCAAAGAAAGCTAATAAAATCACCTATCTATCATGAAACAAGGGACCTCACAAAAATAAATAGTCCACACACTCAATTCAAAAGATTTAACATAAATTAAGGATTTCATATCAAGAACAACTCTCACACTCACAAATAAAATTCACATGTATGCACAAAGTACCATATGCTTGCCCATTATGTACATCTCCACTAATTAAGCATGCTTGAATATAATCAAATAGGACTTTAACGGGTTGTAATATAGGCTCAGGGATGGGTAGGAAAACTATATAATAATGACTTACACTTCCTTAAGCACTTTGCACTTTAGGGCTTTATCACCCATTGTTTTCTTCTCTTTATTTTCAACCCTCTCTTCAACAATTATTTCACAAGTAATTCTCATCATCTCAAAAATGCTTCTTTTTTTTTTTCTTTTATTTTAAAGTTTTCCTTCATAATAGCCACTCTCAACTTACGTATTTTGCATGCGTTAAGGTGCAGGATGTCCTTCGAAGGACCAGGTCCATCATCAAGGTAATTTTTTTTTTTTCATGTCACATTCTTTTGTTCTTTTTTTTTACATGCCACATTCTTTCAAAGAGGAATTTTTAAGCACTTTGTAACTATCATTGATTGCTTTTTCACTCAACCATCCCTTTTTATCATAATTGATAAAATAAGTCTATGCTATAATGCTCGAGGAAGCGTGGTGCAAAAATTAGGGATTCAACAAAATGGTCAAGGGAAAAATATGACTACCAAGAAAAGGCTACAGGCTCAAAAGGGCTAACTAGTGATAAAATATCTGAAAAGACTAAAATTTACCAGACATATCAAAGAAAGCCTATTATCATCACCTAAACAAAGCATCAATTTTTATTTCGCATCAATAACATGTAGGGCAAGTTCTAGACTAAGATGCAAAACATGAAATAAATGAATTCTCACCACACATGGCACAAGTATCAATCAAGATGAATCAATTCCACTTCTAAGAGAGACGGGACCATAACAAACTACAAAATAAAATAAGCTATATGCAAAGTCACAACCATGAGCTTAGTTGTCAAAGAGTGCAATTTCCTCACCAAGCAAGCATTCACAAGAAAGTACTACTACAAATTTAGGCCTAAATAGCAAGTACCACACCATTCAAAAGGCTATTTTCTTTTCTCTAAAGAAAAATTAAAAGAAAATTTATTCCTAAAATATAAAAGACATTCGGTTCAAAGGGACTATCCTTAGGAAAATAACTGAAAACAAAAGTCAAGGAACCCATTCTAAAAAATAGAAAAGACTCAATAAAACAGTAAAAACTAGGAATTCATTCCTTCACCCCATACTTAAAAATATGCTATGTCCCCAAAGAATCAAAGAAAATTTAAAACAAGGGTTAGGAAAACTACCTGAGGCCTCATGGCTTAGCTAGCAGCCTGTTCTCTTTATTTTCATCAAGGGTCGAACGCACCTCACACTCAAGATCAAACATGCTCCTTTGTTTTTTTTTTTTTTTTTTTTTGGTACTCAAACATCCCCTAATCTGCAAAAACAAGACAAAAAATAGTGACACTAATAAAATAAAAATAAAATAAGAAGTTACACTACTAATTGGGTTGCCTCCCAATAAGCGCTTAATTTAATGTCGCGGCACGACGCAGACACCTTAGTTACTGAGATTCCATCTCTTTGAGTCTCTCCTGTTGGATTATTGTGTACTCCTTGATTAGCCATTTTCCTCAAAGTTTTTCTCAATTCAGGATCGTAGGGGGTCAATAAATCACATAGACTTCGTGTACTTGGCATACAATAGAGTTGAAACTTGTAGAAAACAAAATTAAAAAAATAATATAAAATCTGGAAATACTTGACTAAAGTTCAATAATGTAGTTAAAATTAATCTAAAAGCCACATTTGCCCGGCAGCGGCGCCAGAATTTGATAAGCTCAAATTACACCTCCCTAAAGAAGCATAAGCGATCATTATCAAGTAAAGAACCTAACTTGTAGGTTGAGGTCGATCCCACGAGGAAAATGGTTTAGACTTAACTTTAACCAACAATCATATTCATTTAGTCAAATTAATTTAAGAAACAAGTAATTTAAAGGGGGGATTTGTGAAACATATTGTAAGAATTCAGTAAGTAATCAGTAAACAAAAGTCAATTTTGGTTCTTATCAAGATGAGATAATTAACTAGGGTATACGTGTTCCCCACAAGCTCTTAACGCAGTAATCCTAGTAATAGCAATCATTTCCTAATGTACTACATGCAAAGTGATAAGTTAGGTATCTCTAAATCCTTGATCCGGCATCTAGAGAATTTCACCCCGCACCTTGGTCCTGCTACGTGTGTATAATTTACTAACCCTAACCTTTACCTCATATTAGACATCACATCGATGTTTGACTTAGTTATTACTTCGCACCAATCGACACTAGACTATTAGATAGTATCACACTAAATCTATGTTGATAATTCTTTTCTTGTGGATGACCTCCTTGGTCCGGCAAGTAGCAACAAGGCGAGTTCTAACGTTGCGCACCGTTAAAAAAACTTTTTGACGAAAGAATTATCAATACATGCAAAAACACTATTCAAGAATTGCTTATTTACTATTCATACTTTGTTAATCGTTCATGGTTTCCACAACCCTAGTTGTGGAGTTTAGTGACCCATAATCATATGAACACAATTCATTGTTTTAGATGAAAGATTTATGAACTGACGTAATTGAGAATAACAAACCCAAAATTTCAACTTGAATTTCAAAACCAAAACCTTCATAACCAACTTAGGGAAATCAAGAATTGCTAAATTTTCAAAAATAAAATCCAAAGTCACAAAGTAGAACTAAAGTAATAAAATCTCACTCTAAATAAGAACAAGAAAAAGAAAAGAACCCTAAAAAGTATTCTCTATCAATCATCTCCTAAAATAATTATTTCTATGGACTATTTATAGATATCGAAAATCTTAAATAAAATAATTGAGTCCAAATCAAATTAGGAATCCAAAATTAAAAGGAATTGCATTCCTTTTTTTCCGTGTGAACAGTAGCCTTAAAGACTCAATTTGTGCGTGTCTTCTTTGTTGACACGTGACTATTCTTCACTTTGCAGAATTGCAATTTGCAATCTTCTGTAAGTTATATATTATATATTATTATATTCAATTTAATCCATTAAACTGTTTGCTTGATTTTATTCTTCAACATTCCATCTTTAATTTGTTTTAGCTTTAAATTTCTTCATTTTTCCACCAATTTAATCCTACAAATAAAATATACTCCCTCCGTCCCATTTTATATGATGTACTTTGATTTGGCACAAACTTTAAGAAAAATGGAAAGACTTTTAAAACTTGTGGTCCAAAATGAATGATAGAAATTTGTGTGGTTGTAAATCATT
>JAJONZ010016829.1:0-18783 GCA_029582445.1 Solanum paucissectum | reverse complement strand
TTACATACTATTTAATTTTACCGACTTCCGGAAGTCGGTATTATAATTTTTTTGTTTTTTATTTTACACAAAATCAAATCAAAAAAATAATACCGACATCAAGAGGTCGGTTTTTATTGTAATTCATTTTTTTCGGAAAAATTCCGACCTCCTGAGGTCGGAATTTGAGTTTTCCGCTTTTATTTTGCATCTTACAAACCGACCTCCGGATGTCGCTTTTAAAAGTAATAAAATACCGACCTCCGGATGTCGCTTTAATAGATGAAATAAAAATACCGACCTCATGAGGTCGGTATTTTAATTACATACTATTTAATTTTACCGACATTCAGAAGTCGGTATTATAATTTTACACATAATTGATAAAGAATTCCGACCTCAGGAGGTCGGAATTTTTCCCAAAAATAAAAACTGACCTCTTGATGTCGATATTAAATACCGACTTCATGAGGTCGGTATTTTTACCGACAAACGGAAGTCGGTATTATTTAATTGAGAAAAAATAAAATATTGTTATTTATTTATTTGTTTAATACCGACATCAAGAGGTCGGTTTTCATTTTTTTCCGGGAAAAATTCCGACCTCCAGAGGTCGGAATTTGGTTTTCCCGCTTTATTTTGCATAAAAACTGACTACTTGTAAATACCGACCTCCGGAGGTCGGAAATTACCGACCTCCATTTGAGGTCGGAAATTTTTAGGTCGGTATTCACTATTTTTTTAGTAGTGCATGGCCAGAAAAAGCTAGGTTAAGAAAAAAGGTATTTTTGTCCCCCAGTTTGGTTTTGAGAGCAATTTCAACTATAGGGTTATTTTTATTTTAGATGGTTGAATTCTTTTACACTTATATTTTTTTGGATAATAATTTATAAAAACACATCAAAAACTTTAGGAAAGTAATTTTTCTTCCAGCTCAGACCAATTAATTTACATTTTTATTCTCTCTAAGCCAAACCCACTAAGCTCTTACCCAAACCCATTAAGCTTCTCTCCAAAAGTCACATGCAGAAGTAGAGATGAAAACAATAAAAAAATCCCCTGTAGATTAAGCTCATAGACGGCTCATCCAAAACTCCAAGATCAAAGCTCTCCAAGTGGACCTCATGCCTCTCTCCGAGCGGATTTTTTCGAAGTAAAGGACTACAGATCGAGAAGATTTGCTTGCCAATATACCCAAAAATCGAGGTTAATATGCAAATTTCAAGCTCTGTGAAGTTAATCTGCAAATTTTCGTTTACTAAATCAGTTTGAATGAACATTGAGTGATTTATTTTTGCAAATTTCAAGCTCTGTGAGGTCAATAATTGTTGCGGTCTTAAGTTTAGCTCATTTTTTTCTTTTTCATTAGCTATATTTATTATTAGGTGCTTGTCATGATGTTAGTTTTTTTTATTTATGATGGCGGTGTTTTGATCTATTGTGCGCACCTCGGGTAATCGTCAAACAGATTGCTACAGCCCATGCCCATACATATAGATGGTGGTTGGTGGCAGGGGCGGCTCAACGTTATTGGGGGCCTAAAGCAAAATTTCAATTCGAGGCCTAGAATATAAAAAAAACTTCATATATGTATTTATTCAAAAAATATTTTTCTTACACTATTTAGATGAAAATTATTAGTGTTTAATATTGTTTTTTCAGTTATTAGTTTTAGGTAAGATTTTATCAACTCAACATTAAAAAACATCATTTTAGTGAGGCAATTATTATATGAATTGTTAACATAATTCTATAAGTAATAAGTTGACAAATATTAAATAAAGATAAGAGTTAAAATCATAGAATTTGACTCAAAAAGTTGATGACTTGATATACACATTTTAATATGCTTGAAACTAAAATCTAAAAGAAAATAAAAAAGAATTTGTAATTCACTTCATTCAACATTTTTCACTATTAATTGTTATTTTTGGTAAAATAATATATTTTTTAAAATATACTTTATATTATAAATAATCAATATTTTCTATAAAAAATTTAAAACATAATTGATAAAAATTTGGGAGGCAAAAGCCTCATTTCCCAAAGCATAGAGCCGGCCCTGGTTGGTGGGTAAACTTGCCACAAATATTGGAGAAGATGAGTGTATGTCTTTATTATGTTTCTTCTCTGTAGCTTGCTGAAGTTTAATATCCTGCAAATGGTGTTTGTTCTAGACTCTTCGATTTGTTCTCATCTTTAATTTTTTCTTAGTTGATGTGAGTTTCTGTTTTAATGTGTGGATGTGAGTTGTTGTGCTTTATATCTTGTACTCTTTTTATGAAAAACTGGTCAGTTTGAAAGAAACTGAAATTTGGTTATAACTATTTTTCTCTTTTTATCTAATTGTGACATATTTAGCCATTTTCTAAAAGTTATTTTACAGTTTTCTAAGTAGATTTTTAGTGTTATGATAGTTTTCTTGGAGATGTTATATTAGTTAGTTATTATAAGTCTATTAAGAGGAAGACAGGAAAGGGAAAATTCAAGATAAAACAAGTCTGCTGTAGCTTTTGCTTTGAGTTTGAGTCTTGTTGGTGCTGGTTTGCTACTTGGTTAGACCATGGGATGACTATTTCCTGCTCTCTAAACCATCTTTCTCGTATGATTGAGATTCATACTAATCAAATAGATGAATATGGTATGAATAGATTGTAGAATACGCTTCTACTTCAAACCCTAGGGATGGAAAATAGAGCTAAACTCATTGCATCCTCCTTATTTTAATAACCATAGAAAATAGGTTATTAGTTAAGAAGGTTAGCTTCACTTGACATAGGAATGTAACCTGAATAATTATGAACTCCGACTTAGCTCACATTATCAGTAAGATCAAGAGGATGATAAAGGTCCAAATTTAAAAATTAAGTGAAGTCAGAAACACTAAGCTTGTTAGTTGCTACCATAACATTTTCTCTTAGCTAGTTAGTTATTTTCTGTCCTTTTTTCAGTACTTAGTTATTTTACTTCATTGTTTATTACTTCCACCCATTTTCGACTATGAAGTTGGGAAGATACTCAATATTCATCCATATATTATTTGTGCAATTACATTCCTTAGCGTGTGTAAAATCTTCAAGTATTTAGGTTAGTAGAGTTGTGTATTTGTTAAATCGGAACTAGTTAAATATAACCCCTTCAAATATCAATCCGTACACTGACTTCAATTTCCATCAGAGTCCTCCTTATCCAATTCCGACATAGCTGCAACAAACATTTTTGCTAGTCTTGCAGCATTTCCAATAAATTCAGTCCCCATTCTTCTGTACTGAATTTGGACTGCATTGCTTCGAGTTCTTTCAAGCTCATTCAAGTAGAATTGACTTCGCATTTGAAAACTGTTCACCATGTTTGTTACCTCGATCCATTCCAAATGCAATCCGTACAAGAGCAGCCTTCTCTGGTAAGTTTGTTTCCTTTTGGGTCTTTTCTTATAGCTTTCGAATTGAATGACGATAACTAGCAACAAAAGCAATACCAGAATGAGCATGAATTGCCTAAATTTGTTCATCTATTCTAGCTTCTTTCAAATTTAAAACTCTAACCACATTAGCACCAAGTTTTGCAGGAGGTAATGTTCAATGAATCTCAAAACTCGATATCAAGATAAAAATACAAGCTTGCTGTAACACCCCGTATCCGAAAACAAAACTTAATGCAGATTTCCAGAAGTTGCAGGTGCAACCCACGGTTGCCACCCACGTGTTGGTGGTCCGTGGTTCTCATCTGCAACCATCCCCAGAAATTCAAACAAAAACCATTCCAAGGCATGACCCACGGACTGACATGACGGATCGTGGATCCATTGATGGATCGTCGATCAGTCTGTAGGTCGAGACCTTCAGAACCTGGTCTCTGAAGTCATCGACGGACTGACATGACGGATTGTGGATCCATCGACGGATCGTCGATCAGTCCGTAGGTCGCTTCAGCAGATTTTAAGTCATGGGTCTTTTGGTCTTTTCCTATTTTGTTTAACCCCTAAACTACGTCGTCTAGACCCTAAATTATGAGGTTTTGGTAAGTTTAGCCTAGAAACATAGCTAGAACTTACCTAAGTCAGATCATTCATCAAAACTTAGAAAAATTAGAACACTAAGAGGAGAAAGAAGTCAAGAACCCTAGTTTAAGAACGCATCAAGATTCCATCAGTTCCAGCCCCGAAATCGAAAGATATCTATGTGGAATTCATCACCAAGTATGTGGAATTTCACTAGTGGGTTCCTTTCGCCCATTAGGTCCCTAAAATTCAGTCAGATTCTTGATTCCATTATTATTATTTAGAACTAGGGTTTCTAAAACTTCAGCAGATTATCATGATTAGTTATTTAAATGTTCCAAATCAGATTATCATGTTATTACTTCGTTTCTTGCATCAATTTCAGAACCCTAGCTATGTAGTTCTTTTGTTCTTGAATTACACATGGTAGGCCATATATTTCAATTATTCAGTTATACATGCCTCAGTTATTAATGCATCAATATCAGTTTAATTGTTGCATTCTCAGTTTGCATGTCAGTTTGAGCTATTCAATATAATACAGAAATTCAGTCATAATGTGTTAATCACCTAATCTATTGGGAGTAGCATAATACCGAGTTGGAATAAGGTTCAGCATGCCCGAATAGTCCCAGAACTACGAGCCTCGTAGGTTGTAAGTCCCCTCTGTAGGCATCATTTTAGTGATCACACCAGCATGCCTCTATACCTTTGACCGGGTATATTGGGTCCTCTCGATGGGGCGTATACATCGGACTCCACACTTAGCTCATGTGGTTTTATTGTCGGTTATTAGTAGCTCCCATAGTTCAGTCACACTTTATTGCATTGACCAGTTATCAGTACATTCAGTATTTCAGTTTTAGCATGTTATGAAATTGGTCTTTGCATTCAGATAGTTCAGTATTCAGCATCTATATCATGTTCAGATTATATCATTGTTTATTTTCTCTATTCAGTTCTGATGTTATTTCAGCTTTATTCTATCCTGCATGCTCAGTACCTTTCAAGTACTGACGCATACTCTACGCTACATCTTCTCATGATGTACGTTCAGGTTCTTTGTATCCAGATCACGTTTAGATCAGTTTCCGATCTCCAGTTCAACAACATCAGTGGTGAGTCCGCATTCTTCGAGGACAATAATCATGTTATCTTTTCATTATTTCAGTCTTTTAGTTTCAGTTTTGCTAGACTTAGTTAAGGCATGTCCCAGCACTTCTAGTCAGTTAGAGGCTATTTTCAGACATAGTTAGATTCATCTTTAGCATTTGAGTTTCACCTTCCAGTTTTTGATAAACTCTCAATTATCATATATCCAGATTTAGTATATGGGCATTCCCCATCATTTCATATTTATCTCATGATTAGCTTCCGCACAGTATTTATTGCTTCAGTTTACTATTAGTATGCTCATGTTATGCCAGTCGGGTTAGCTTTGGGTCACTCGTGATCCTAGGTCCCGTGTCCGCGTCTCAGGGGTAGCTCAGGGTCTGACAAACTTGGTATCAGAGCACTAGTTTTAAGTGTCCTAGGATATCTGAAAACCCTCACTAAGTAGAGTCTTTTTCATGGGTGTAAAGTGCACCACATCTAATGAGAGAGAGGCTACAAAGTGTTTTAGGAAAAAAATATTCATTTTCTTGTTACTCTTATTGTGCGTAAGGTATGATCAAATTTTACTCTAACTCGACGTGCTACATTTCATTGATCATGCCTCCTTGTAGAGCTAGCACAGGAATGCAAATGCAGATCCTTCGGTCCCAGAACAAGAAGTCTCAAATGCTGAATTCAGGAATGCCAACCAGATGTTGGCTCAGACTGTGGCCAACCAGAACAATCAGCGGGTTCAAGCTCCTGTGAATACAATGGTGGATCAGCAGCAGCGAGGGTCCGTGACTTTGTTAGGATAATTCCGCCTAAGTTCTTAGGATCGCAGACTAGTGAGGATCCCCAGAATTTCTTGGATGAGATCAAGAAGATCTTTGAGGTGGTGCAGGTCACTGGAATGATCGGGTTGAGTTGGCACCTTACCAGCTGAAAGATGTGGCTCATATATGGTACACTCAGTGAAAAGAGAACAGGGGTACAAATGACACTCCTATTACTTGGGATTGCTTCAGCGAAACCTTTCTGGACAGGTTCTTCCCTAGAGAGTTAAGGGAGGCAAAAGATCAGGAATTCGTGAACCTGAGACAAGGTAATATGACGGTCGAAGAGTATGGGCTCAAGTTTACCCAACTCTCTAGGTATGCTTCTCACATTGTTGTTGATTCCAAGGCTCGGATGAATAAGTTTATGTATGGAATGTCAGACTTAGTGAAGACAGAGTACATGAATGCTATGTTGTTGGGAGACATGAACATATCTAGGCTCATGACTAACGCTCAGTAGGTTGAGGGTGATAAGCTTAGGGAACAGGCTAAGGAGAGTAAGAAAGCAAGAACAAGCAACTATGAGTATTCCCAACAGAAATCAGGTGGTGGAAATGGCTCGCAGTTTCAGCAGAAGTCTTCGACCCCAGCACCTTCATCAGCCAGTGTTCCATCCTCTAAGTTCTGAAATAATCAGAAAGGTGGAGCATCAGGCTCTAAGTCTCAAGGTAGTATTTCAGGCACCAAAACCTACCCAACTTGCCCTAAGTGTGGTAAGAACTATCTGAGCGAGTGTCTTGCAGGAAAAAAATGATGTTTTGGGTATGGTCAGTCTGGTAACAGGTTGAGGGATTGTCCTTCTAGACAGGGCCAATGAGGCAATGCTAGTAGAACTTAGTCTACAACTTCAGTAGCACCAGCAGGTCGCCCGACTCAACAGGGTAACTCATTTGGTACAAGTGGCGGCCAGCGCCATAACAGGTTGTATGCTCTTCAGGCTCGCCAGGATCAAGAATATTCTCCTGATGTAGTCACTGGTACGTTACGAGTTTTTAATCTCGATGTTTATGCTTTGTTGGATCCAGGGACTACTTTGTCTTTTGTAACTTCTTATATAGCAGTCAACTTCAATGTTAGTCCAGAAAATCTCTCAGAACCCTTCTTAGTCTCTACTCCAGTCGGTGACCCAGTTATAGCTAGATGGGTATACAAAAATTGCCCCGTCATAGTCTCCCAGAAAGTCACCTCAGCAGATCTTGTAGAGTTAGAAATGGTAGACTTCGATATTATTCTAGGCATGGACTGGTTACATTCATGTTATGCCTCAGTCAATTGTAGAACTAGGGTTGTTCTTTTTCAGTTTTCAGACGAATCAATCCTAGAATGGAAGGGTAGTAGCTTAGCGCCTATGGGTCAATTCATTTCTTACCTTAAGGCCAGAAAGATGATCTCTAAGGGATATCTCTATCATCTAGTTCGGGTTAAGGATTCAAGCTCTGAAACCCCAACTCTGGAGTTAGTTCCAGTAGTTAATAAGTTCCCAGAAGTGTTTCCAGAAGATCTTCCCGGAGTTCCTCCGGAAAGGAAAGTCGACTTTGGAATTGATCTCCTTCCAAATACCCAGCCTATTTCTATTCCTCCTTACAGAATGGCTCCAGCTGAGCTTAAGGAATTGAAAAGCCAGTTGAAATACCTTCTAGATAAGGGCTTCATCAGACCTAGTATTTCGCCATGGGGTGCGCCAGTGTTGTTCGTGAAGAAGAAAGATGGTTCTCTTAGAATGTGCATTGACTATAGGAAGTTGAACAAGGTCACAATCAAGAATAAGTATCCCATCCCCAGGATTGATGACTTGTTTGACCAACTTCAGGGTGCTAGTCATTTTGCAAAGATAGACCTCAGATCGAGTTATCATCAGCTTAAATTCAGAGATAGTGACATTCCAAAGACAGCCTTCAGAACTCGGATTGTGGATCCATCGACGAATCATTGATCAGTCCGTAGTTCGAGACCCTCAAAACATAGTCTCTGAAGTCATCGACGAATTGACAGGACGGATCGTCGATCAGTCCGTAGGTCGCTTCAGTAGATTTTAAGTCAGGGGTCTTTTAGTCTTTTTTTATTTTGTTTAACCCCTAAACTACGTCGTCTAGACCCTAAATTATGAGGTTTTGGTTAGTTTTAGCCTAGAAACATAACTAGAACTTATCTAAGTCAGATCATTCATCAAAACTTAGAAAAATTAGAATGCTAAGAGGAGAAAGAAGTCAAGAACCCTAGTTCAAGAACGCAGCAAGATTCCATCAGTTCCAGCCCCAAAATTGAAAGATTTCTCTGTGGAATTCATCACCAGGTATGTGGAATTTCACTAGTGGGTTCCTTTCGCCCATTAGGTCCCTAGAATCCAATCAGATTCTTGATTCCCTTATTATTATTTAGACCTAGGGTTTTTAAAACTTCAGCAGATTGTCACGTATTAGTTATTTAAATGTTCCAAATCATATTATCATGTTATTACTTCGTTTCTTGCATCAATTTCAGAACCCTAGCTATGTAGTTCTTTTGTTTTTGAATTACACATGCTAGGCTAGATATTTCAATTATTCAGTTATACATGCCTCAGTTATTAATGCATCAATATCAGTTTAATTGTTGCATTCTCAGTTTGCATGTCAGTTTGAGCTATTCAGTATAATACAGAAATTCAATCATAATGTGTTAATCACCTAATCTATTGGGAGTAGCATAATACCGAGTTGGACTAGGGTTCAGCGTACCCGAATAGTCCCAAAACTACGAGCCAGGTAGGTTATAAATCCCCTCTGTGGGCATCATTTTAGTGATCACAACAACATGCCTCTATACCTTTGGCCGGGTATATTGGATCCTCTCGATGGGGGTATACATCAGACTCCACACTTAGCTCATGTGGTTTTATTGTCGGTTATTAATAGCTCCCACAGTTCAGTCAGACTCTATTGTATTGACCAGTTATCAGTACATTCAGTATTTCAGTTTCAACATGTTATGAACTTGGTCTTTGCATTCAGATAGTTCAATATTCAGCATCTATATCATGTTCAAATTATATCATTATTTACTTTCTCTATTTAGTTCTGATGTTATTTCAATTTTATTCTATCTTGCATGCTCAGTACCTTTCAAGTACTGACGCATACTCTGCGCTACATCTTCTCGTGATGTAGGTTTAGGTTCTCAGCATCCAGATCACGTTTAGATCGGTTTCCAATCTCCAGTTCAGCAGCATCAGTGGTGAGTACTCATTCTTCGAGGACAACAATCATGTTATCTTTTCATTATTTCAGTATTTTAGTTTCAGTTTTCTTAGACTTAGCTGGGGCATGTCCCAGCACTTCTAGTCAGTTAGAGGCTATTTTCAGACATAGTTAGATTCAGCTTTAGCATTTGAGTTTGACCTTCCAGTTGTTGTTAAATTCTCAGTTATCATATATCCAGATTTAGTATATGGGCATTCCCCATCATTTCAGATTTATCTCATGATTAGCTTCTGCACAGTATTTATTGCTTCAGTTTACTATTAGTATGCTCATGTTATGCTAGCAGGGTTTAGCTTGGGGTCACTCGTGATCCTAGGTCCCGTGTTCGCGTCTCGGGTAACTCGGGGCCTGATACCTGGAAAAGCTTACAGGTAACAACCGGTATAACAACTTTGTTATTGTTGTTTTTATTATTTGTTGTTTCGTATATGAAATTTTTGATGCCTTTAGTAACTATACATAGAACCATTTATTTTCACTTGAATTTCTACGCATTTATATTTCCTGGAATCTTAATTTACGCATATAATCGGTGAGATCGAGTTTATCTCGATCTTCGGAATAGTTGTTGAAAGCTTTTTTTCAAAATTCCCTAAAAAGCTGTTAAGAATTCAGCTACATCAATCGGAACTCTCTGTTTCGCCATTAAAACTCTGTTTTTTTTATTAAAAAAAAAATCTGCTGCTATTTTTTGCTGTAAATATGTGTTTCTTGTGAGAAACAGGGTTTATAAAATGCATGAATATAATTAATGTGTATGCCTCTTCAGACTCAGACTCTTGGGTCCAACATAAAACTCCCCATTCGGCATTCACAGGTTGACAATATGTTACAATAACTTGTTGAAATTTTCTGGGGAGGTACTAGTGTGAAGTAACAAGTTTCACTCACTTCCTTCTACTTCTTATCAGGACCTCATCAAATTAGTTTCAGACCATCAGCGCAGAATGTGGCACTACAAGTTTCAATGACAGTCACAGATGGTCTGTCTGATTTTATTTAGTCTTTGACCGAACTAAAATTAAAGTTTTGCTTTATAACTTTTTCTGATTGTGTTATATTTTTTTTGTTTGCTTTATATATTTTCCGATTGCTTTATTTTTTTTGATCCATCTCAGAAATAAATGGAACTTTGTTCAAATATTTAGTAAGTTGCTCTCGAAGTTTTACAGAATGAAATGATGTAGCTGATAGATGTCCCTACTGTCGTCGTAATCAATCCCCAAGTTGCTTTTCTTACTAGAAAAATTACTACAATAGAGAAGGTGGATGTCATCGGTAAGCATATCTTACTGGTTGAGCAAGGTTGTATAGGCTTTTGTATGTGCAAAATTGCATGTATTAGTTATCTAACAAATTGTTTCTAATTATTTTTTGAGAGTTGAAATTAGCGCCAACCATTTGTGAATTTGTCCTTGAAACAATTTTTTTTTATATCCATGCATATATTTTATTTTGCCAACTTCATATTAATTTTAGTCTTAGTCGTGATTTACTTGGTTCAACATTTGAAGATCTTAACTGTGGGATAGTGTTTTCCAGAACCTGATTACTACGAGGATGGGAAGTTTGGTATAAGATTGGAGAATGTGCTTATTTTCAAAGAGGGCAATACTAAGTTCAACTTTGTTTTTGGGTGTAGGCCCATATCAGAGGAAGTTGATTGATGTTAGCCTTCTGTGCCCGAAGAGATTCAATAGTTGAACGACTACCACTCTAAATGCTCGGAAATTCTCGCTCCTTACTTGAATCAATCTGAGATGAAATGGCTGAAGAATGCTACTGCACCCATTGCAGCTTGAAACAAGTTAATTTCAACAAAAAGAAACAAGAACTATTAGCTTCTCAAAAGGCATCACCTACCGAAGGAGAAACTAATTTAGCTGCTCAACCTTCTCAATTAACAGAAATGGATATTTGGGTGGAATCTGTCACTGGAAAGAAAAAAGGAAGAGTTAAAGGTCTTGGCTTCCTGAGTCGATCTGTAAAGGCATCGTCTAAACAATCAACATCATCTTTATCGAGAGAAATTGATGAGATGATTAAAGCTCGAGTAAATTCTTCCAATGTTGACTTATATGCTCAATTGCAGAAAGAGCGTCACAAAAATAAGAGGATGAGGAAGGAAAATTAGACTTATTGAAGAAGCATGTATACAACGCATCATCTACAAATGAGCAATCACCTCAAGAAGACAATCAAGCTTATGAGAATGAAAGTGGTGATGACTGTGATAGTGTGAATGACACTGATTCTACCCATGACAACATGAATGAAAGTGACTATAATGAGGATTGAGCTAGTTGATAGTACTATTTAGGATTCAAATTTGGGTTGTAGTTTGTTTTTGCCTGTCTAAGAATCATAAACTATTGATCTTGCGAGTTTCTTTTCATAGGAATTATGAAATCTGTTTTTTTTTTTTAATGAAAGTGATATAAAGTGAATTGTGTTTTTTGTTGGTTATTGCGGGTTTCTTTTCATAGGAATTATCTTGAGCAATATTTTCATATATATCTGCAAGAAATTTCCTTTTGTTTCACAAAATTTCATCTTCAAACTCCTACGAATTTACTTGGGGATCTTCATGGGAAATCGCTTGCGAAATATTTCTACGAACCGTAAAATTTCGTTTTGCGAGAAAATTTACAGGTAATCAAATTACATGGAGATTTTACTATATTATTCTAAGGTAAATCCCCAGGTAATGAGTACTTTTCTTATAGTGATAATTATTTTGCATATTTGATTTTTCATAACTTGAAAGTTCATTTTGTTAGGTTGTTCTCAACTTTGAAGAAGGTTTGTAGAAGTTTTGGAGTTCCTAAAAAATAAATAACAGTTCACTTTGAAAATTGAAAGGTCATTTTACTTGAATGGTCACTTAGAAAATTAAAAAGTTCGATGATTTTATTTTTCTTTTAAAAGTTAGTAACCAACTTTGACTAATTGATTTTTTTATCTTTCAAAAATCTGCTGATCATTATTTTCAAAAATATAAATTGGCATCACCTAAATTAAATATTTTATCCATATATATTAGACTGTTTATCCATTACATTCATTAAAATAATTTTTAAAAAATGTATAAAAATTGGTGAGATCACTGGCTCACTGCACACATTTAATACACATGACATATAAGAAATAACTTTATAAAACGATTTCGTTCAGTATGTCCCCTAATTTGAATATCACAATCTATAAATATAAATTTGTACACTCATTTACTAAACTAAAATAGTTAGCATGATATAAAATTCGATGAACACCTATTTTTATACTAATTTCAATAGTCAATATACTCATTTTTCACATACAAAAACAACTTAAAATATCGTTATGCATGTACTTATCTCTGACTATAGATAGTTGCATTTCACTTGAATTTTCATTAGCAACTAAGAAAGCAAAAGATTAAATATCATATACTAAAAGATTTTGTTTTGTTCTTTATGATTTTCATGGATGAAATGGATTACCTAATAAGTTTTAACAACGAGATATTGTGGCTATAAAAAAAATTACAAAAAGTAGTATAATTATATTATGACTATGTTAGAAAGGTTGAAGAGTTAGACTTCATTGAATAGCTAAAGCACAAAATTCAACCTATAAGCATTTCATCTACTAAATGTGAAAGCCACGTATGTCCATTTAGAGGATAATCTCCTCACACCTTTTCCTCTATTAATTTTTTCTTAAAAGTATGTATATTTTAAATGGAGAAGGGTCTAAAGTGCTCCTTAACTATGCGAATTTGTACAAAATTATCCTTCATTCACTTATCGGACCCCAAATACCCCTAATATTAATTTTTTGGCTTAAAAATATCCTTGATATTAACATTTTACTCATATTTGCCTTTATTTTTAACAGTCACCCCTAAGGTAATTAAATATCTATCTATTATGTTCCTTTATGTGATTGATCCAAATTTTTACCCTTCACACATAAATAATAAAAATCACATATGATTTATATTTTGATCAGGTGCACTTGAAAATAATATTTCAAAAACTATTAATTTCATGATATCTTTCTATTAGCCTATTTTGGAGATTGAAAGAGTTGGTTTGGTCCTTGTATGGTCAAGCCTAATAAAAGAAAATATGTGGAACACAAATTTTGTATTTCTTTCTTTTATTGTGCTTGGAGCCCAGTTTGGCCACCTATAAAAGAATGATCATTCTTCATTGTTGAAATCATCCTAAATTCATAACAAAATGCATTAGAAGAGTAGAGAGTTAGTAGAACAATTTTCTTAGATGTATTTGAGATCTCTCCCTTTTCTTTGTTAATATACACGCAATTATTCTCTAGTGGATGTAGGATCATTCTGATCCGAACCACGTTAAATATTGTTGTTCTTTTTTGTTCTTTATTTTCACGTTTCTGCTAACAATTGGTAATAGAGCCAAGGTTATGTCTGAGTATGTTCTATGGCAGCACAGTCTGAACTTCCACATCAGAAACGAATTACTTTAGTTTTTTGTATTTTGAAATACTTTGTAGTAGAAGAGAAAAAAATAAGTAACACTGAGTTACATGAAGTTTGAAATTGATAGGTTTAGTGGGCGTTACATGGAATATTTAGATGATAGCGTTACTGTGAAGGGAAGGTTCAATCCATGTTATTGACAGAAAGTACCCCGATGATACATTAGATTCCGACAAGAAGAAGATTGGAGGAGATGTGTTGAGTGTAATCCAATTGTCCCTTGCACCTAACATGCTTTGTGAAGTGAGTACAAGTACCACGGGGACGACCAAACAGTTATCAAAAAGGCTGAAAGGGATTTACCAAGACCGATTGGTGACAACAAGGATGTTGTAAAAACTTTGTCTTCATATATTTAAGATGGAGTCAGATACTTTGTTGCAAGACCATCTAAGTGCATTCAGTAAACTTGTGATGGACTTACAGACTGGTGCAATTAAAAAAAATGAGGAGAAGCTTGCATGTGCTTAGCTATTATCATTGACTTCAAAATATCATGATATTGAGAATTCAATTATGTATAGCAAGGAGCTTATCACTCTTGAGCAAGTGAGCAAACACTTAACTCTTGTGATGTGCAGAGGCATTTTGAAGGAGACAAAGGTGACAAAGCTAGTGGGTTCTTTATGGGAGGTCGTACTAGACAACGGGGAAAGAGTAAATCAAAGTACATATCAAAGTCTCATGAGAAAAAATCAATGTGGAGTGTTGGGGCAATCACAAGAAGGGATATTTTGAACGAGATTGCCCTATGTCAAAGTCCAAAGAAAAGGCGAATGCATCCATTGTTGAGCAGATACATGATTTTGATGATGAATATGTACTAACAATATCATCAAATACTGGAGTCTATGACAAAAAAAATGGGTGTTAGACTCTGATTGTACTTTGTATATGACATTTTGAAAAGTTGGTTCAACAACTATGGGACAAGTGGAGGAATTGTAATAATAGGCAATAGTGCAAATTGAAAAATAGTTGGCATTGGTTCTGTTCAAATTTGCTGCCATGATGGAATCGTGAGGACTATTACAGAAGTCCGTCATGTTTCTGATCTAAAGAAGAATTTGATCTCCCTAGGCACTTTGAATAAACAAGGCTACAGGTATATGAGCGAATGAGGAACCATGAAAGCGACTAAAAGGTCTTTAGTCATGCCGAAGGCCAAGCTGAAGGATGGCCTCTACACACTAGCATATAAACACCATTGTTAGCTCTGTAAATACATT
Source organism: Solanum paucissectum (assembly GCA_029582445.1). Lineage (NCBI taxonomy): Eukaryota > Viridiplantae > Streptophyta > Magnoliopsida > Solanales > Solanaceae > Solanum > Solanum paucissectum. The sequence goes on along the minus strand of JAJONZ010016829.1, from coordinate 3,901 downwards.
TACATGTAGTTATCTGATGATGACAAGGAAAAATATTGGCACATGAGACTAGGTTATATAAGTGCATGAGGATAGGAAATGTTAAGCAACCGCAACCTTTTGAATAGTGAAAAGATTAGCACACTTAAATTTTATGAGCATTGCGTCTTAGGGAAGCAGAAGAAGGTCAGCTTCAGCACTGGCAAGCAAAAAACGGGAGGGGTGCTAGACTACATCCATTCAGATTTAAGGGGTCCCTTTAAGCTTCCATCGAAAAAAGGTAGAGGTATCTTCTTACATTCATTGATGATTTTTTACAAAAGGTTTGGATGTGTTTCTTGAAGGCAAAAGGTGATGCTTTTGAAACATTTAAAGAATGAAAGATTTTGGTTGAGAATCAAATGGAGAGAAATATCAAGTATCTTCGCACATAATGGCTTGGAGTTTTTTAGTGAAGAGTTCAATGATTTAGGCAAGGTTCATGGGATTGTAATACATAAGGTGGTTAGGCACATCAGAACAAAATGTAGTTGCTGAGAGGATGACCAATATTGTTCTTGAGAAGGCTCATTATATGCTCTAACAAGCCAAAATGTCCAAAGTGTTTTGGGTTGTAACAATTCACACTACTTCTCATAATGCCAATTGATTTCAAACATCAGAGATTGACTTTGAGACTTCAAATAAGGTATGGTCAGGCGAATCTTTTAACTATTCATAATTCTGAATATTTGGGTGTCCAACTTATTATCATGTTAATGAAGGAAAGCTTAAACCAAGGGCTCAAAAGGTCATATTTGTAGGATATGTAAATGGATTAAAAGGGTATAAACTTTGGTGTTTGTCTTTAGTCAAATTCGTATTTAGTAGAGATGTTACCTTCGATGAACTTGTTGTCAACAAACCAAACATAATTGCGAAGAGAAGATATAAAAGGCAGATACAAAAATTGAAACTGTCTTATAGAGCAAGCAAATCTGATTGCATATGCGTTCGTAACTGCAGAAGAAGAGATTAAGGATATCAAACCCTCTTCGTATGTTAAAGCAACTTTTTGCAAGGATGTTTCATAATGATTGTTATCCATGATGGAAAAGATGGATTCTCTTGACAAAAATAGGCATGAGTCTTAGTTGAAAGGCCAAAGGGGAAGAGGACAATCAAATGCGAATGGGTCTACAGAAAGAAAAAGGGTATACCAGAAGTGGAAGATGCTAAGTTCAAGGTAAGATTGATTCCAAAAGATTTCAGTCAGAAAGAGGGAATTGGCGATAATGAGATATTCTCTCCAATCGTGAAACATATCACAATTCGAGTGCTACTAGCATTGATTGCACAATTTGATTTGGAGTCTCAAGAGCTTGATGTCAAAATTTCTTTCTTACATGGTAATCTAGAAGAGACAATCTATATGGATAAATTTGAAGTTTTCCTAACTGAGGGAAATGAAGATCATGTATGCCACCTGAATAAGTCAGTGTATGGTTTGAAGCAATTCCATGTACGGTGGTACAAGAGGTTTGATGCATTCATGATTACACATGGATTCTAAAAGAGTGCATTTGATTGTTGTGTGTATCATAAGAAGATGTCTGTTAACTCTATGATTTATTTATTGTTATATATTGATGATATGCTTATTAGTGCTAACAACATTACAAAAATAAATATTTTGAAGAAACTATTGAGCAAGGAATTTGACACGAAGGATTTGAGAGTTGCAAAAAAAATCCTTGGAATGAATATTTTAAGAGAAGACGATGTTGCACATCTCTCTCAGAAGAGGTACACTGAAAAGGTTCTTGAGAGATTCAATATGAATATGATAAAGTATGTAAGTATACCGTTAGCTTGTCATCTCAAGCTTTCAGTATTACAAATGCCTTAGTTTGTGATGGAGTGGAGCATATGTCAAAGGTTCCTTATGTTAGCGCAGTTGGTAGCATTATGTATGTTATGGTGTGTACACATTCAAATATTGCTCAATTTGTAAGTGTGGTAAGTAGGTACATGGCAAATCCAGGAAAAATACATTGGGAAGTTGTCAAGTGGATATTGAGATAACTCAAAGGAGCTTCTAATGTTGGCCTAACCTTTTGAAAAAAGTAAAGGTATTTCAATTTTCGGTTATGTAGATTTTGACTATGCAGGAGATCTTGATAGAAGCAGGTTCATAATTGATACATCGTTACTCTCGTTGGCAATTTCGTTAGTTGGAAATCGACTTTACAGTCAATTGTCGCTTTGTCTACAATAGAGACAGAATATATATATGGCAGCAACAAAGGCAGTGAAAGAAGCTATCTAGTTGACAGATTTTATGGTAGGATTGAGTTTGGTTCAGCTGGAATCAACTCTAAGATGTAGAGATTGAAGAGTTGATTTGGTACTTGTGTGCAGTCAAACCCAATGGATAAAACTTTCATGTGCCAATTTACTCGGCTAAGAATTTAACTTGGAGAGTAAACTAAAATTTGTGGAAAATAAATTTTGTATTTTTTTTTTGTGTTCGGAGCCCAAGTTTGGCACCTATTAAAGGAAGGTCATTATTCATTGTTGAAATCATTCTAAACTCATAGCAAAATACATTAGAAGAGTAGAGAGTTAGTAGAGCAATTCTCTTAGACGTATTTGGGATATCTCTCCTTTCTTTGTTAATATACAAGTAGTTGTGCTCTGGGGGACGTAGGTCATTCTAATCCAAATCCAAACCACGTTAAATATTGTTATATTTTCTTGTTCTTTATTTTCATGTTTCCGCTAACAAAATCAACTCCCAATTTAATATAAATTAACTCATAAATGAGGATCGGATTAAAATTTATACTCGTCTCGATTGATTGTCCGTCTAATTTTTTAATTGTTTTAATTAAAATAATTTTTTTTATCAATTATCCAAATGTCTTGTTCATTTCCTCTATATTTAATCTCATATTCTTAATTAGGATATCAGAGACTTAAACTTGAAATGAAACATGTTTATATTCTTTTAATTTGTATTATTATCATGATGGGGTTGAGATGGGCTAGAAGAAAAGATTATATTTATTATTTTATTTTGAATTTTGGGTATACTAAAAAGAAAAATGTGTTATATGTACATAGATTCTTAATTAAATCATCTTTTGTTGAACTAATTGTTTCTATATGTATGTCATCATTATTTTCCTCTTTTTTCTCCCTTGGTTTGTATAACATCCGGCAATTTGAAATAACGATGAAGAGGCTTAGAATTTGAAATAGTCATTTTGGAAAGAATTTTAAAAAAATCTGGAATTTTTTTTGGTTAAGTATGGGAAAAAGTGAGTTTTGGCCAACTTTGAGCAGTCATAACTCCTAGCTCAGGATGTGTTAGGTGTAGTTCGGGTTATGTTTGCGAAGCTCGTGGAATGATCTTTCCAACGCCGTCGAGTTTGCTCGATTTTGAGTTCGTATGAGTAAGTTATGCCCTTTGGAAGTTGGGCAGTTGGCAGGGAAATCCGTCCGGAAATTGTAAGGGTATTTTGGTCTTTTCCCTAACCAATTCTTTTGGTTATATAAATGTGTTAGAATGATATTTTGATCAGTTTTTCCCATTTCAAAGAGTGAGAGTGAGGGTTAGGGATTTGAGAAGAAGAGGAGAAGGAGAAGAAGAAGCAAGGTTCATGGAGATCGTCGTGGATATCGTCGGGGGTGATCCCTACTAGGTATGTGAGCTCATAGTGTTGGGGTGGTCTTTTCCCCCACCCACCAAACTTTTTTTAATTTCAAAGAAAAGGTTGGTTGTGTTTGTTGAAGTTGTTGGTTGTGATTGGGTTGAAGTTCTTGTTGATTTGGGACATGAGTTGGTTGTGTTTTTGAGTTGAATCTCTTGTATGTTTGAGGGACTTTATGATTCTTAGTGTTTGGGGTTGAATCCTTTGAAGTTAGGGTGGTTTGGAGT
>JAJONZ010016828.1:0-23657 GCA_029582445.1 Solanum paucissectum | reverse complement strand
GGGGGGTCAAGGGTAGGGGTGAAAAAATAAAAATTTGAAGTTGAAAATATTTTTTAAAAACAAACTTAAATTTTTTATTGAGGGTGGGGGCTGGTGGAGAGATGGGTGGAAGGGGGGTCGAGGGTAGGGGTGAAAAAATAAAAATTTGAAGTTGAAAATATTCATTTAAAACAAACTCAATTCTTTTTTTGGGGGGTGGGGTCGAGGATCGATGTAAAAAAATAAAATTTTAAAGTTGAAAATATTTTTTAAAAACAAACTTTGGGGGGTGGGGGGGGGAGTGTCGAGGGTAGAGGTGAAAAAATAAAAAATTGAAGTAGAAAATATTTATTAAAAACAAACTTAATTTTTTTTTGAAGGGGGTGGGGGGATGGTAGGGGGTGATGGGGTGGGGGTAATTAGAAATATCTTTTAAAAACAACTTTTAATATTTTTTTTGAGGGGGTGGTGGTGGTGGTAGGGGACTAGGGGTAGGGGTGAGGGTGGGGTAAAAAGATTGAAGTTAAAAATATTTTTTAAAAACAAGCTTTAAATTATTTTTTTGGGAGGGGGTGGGGGGTGGTTTGGGGGGCCGGTTTGAGGGTAGGGACAAAATAAATTGATTTTTTCAATAAAAAGAAATTGTTTTCCTTAACTTTTGAAGGGAGGTCATTTTCCTTAAATTTGAGGAAAATGAGTTGATTTGGAAAACATTTCCCAAAACATTTAACCCAACCAAACATGAGAAAATCGGAAAATATTTTCCGAAAAATGTTTTCCTTCATACCAAACACACCCTTATAGATGATATACCCTCGTTATAAAAATAGCTCATATATACCCCTATTGTTACACAAATAGCTCACATATACCCTTTTTCTCTAATGGAAGTGAACACAATTTAATTTGAATTTATTTAATAAATATAAATATATTCATGTAGAAGTATATTCGATCCTTCTAACACATATTTGTTTTTATTTTTTTATTCAACGGCTAATTTGAATTTGTTATTTTGATGTTCAAATTTATTTTTTCACTAATTTTCTTATAAAATTTATCATATATGCCCCAAAATTATCTCAGAGATACAAAAATATATTATAATAATATTCAAAAAATAATTTAGTTATAAAAAAAATTTCTTACATTTTTCTGTTTTTTTCATTCACACATTTTTTTCTCATATATTTTATAATGAAGAATGCAAAATAAAATAAGAATAAGAAACTCAAATAATGATAATAAAAGAAGTAAAAATTATAATGTGTGAAAATGATCATATAACCCTACATGATTTTTTACAATTAAAAATTATTTTTTCACTTTCGTTAGATAAAAGGGTATATGTGTGCTAATGATAGGGGTATATATAAACTATTTTTATAACGGTAAGAGTATGTGTGAGTTACTTTTGTAACGAAGGATATATTATCTCTAAATGATAAAGTTGAGTGGTATATCAAGTGCTTTTCTATTTACAGAAAGAAATTGAACATGATATATTAAATGGCTACTAGACTAATTTATGGAATAATAGCACAAGATAAAAGAATTGGACAACGTTAATTAAAAGTGACTACTTAACCAATTAGCTACCTTAGGAAACTAATGTTATTTTTGCTTCTATTATTAAAGTAACTAGTATACTTGTGCGTTCCGCAGATATTTTAAAATATAATAATTTTTAAATTTATGAATAACTAAATACAAATTATTATTGAGTAACAAAACTGCATGTATGATCATATATAATGTTTTAATTTTACATATACAAATAATGCTGACAAAAATTTACCCTAATTTATGTGTAATAAGGGTATGTTCATCAAAGACTTTAAACATTATTCTAACAACTTCTCCTTTTTCTAGTATGATGAAGATTAATAGCATATGTGGCGTGTGTTGAATTGATATTTGTAATAATTAATTAAAGTTTAAGTTCATAGATCAATCTAAAACCTAATATTAAAAATATTAACTCTACTTTTAGCTAAAAATCTAAATATAATTTACAAAGCATGTTGCAACCTCTTTAGCACACTCTTCTCTCATTTTATCCTGCAAATTAAATAATATGTTTTTCATTTACTCAAATATAATTTGATAAAATTAGGATGTACAAAATAATAAATTTCAATGATCAATAAAAAAGATGCTATAATAAAATTAATATACCACATAAAAATAAATTATCAAATTAATATATACCATATAAAAATTAATTATTTGCTGAGCAAAACAAAGATTAAAAGATGAAAAAAACGAATCATCTTCTATTCTTTTGATTTACTATAAGTCTCTTCGTTTACATGATAATACAATAATATCAATGATAAAAATAAAGTTTTTGAAAATGAAAACATGAAATAGCACTTTGTAAGTCATTATTCATTTTATGAAAATTTTATCAATATGTTAGGTTGCTAAAGAAATAAAAACTACACCACAAATTTAAATTTTATTGTTTAATTATTCCTTTATTAATGTTTTCTTTTTCTTCTTTTTTCGTTAATTGTTTTATTTTTATTTATTTTGTATCATGACATTCTTTAATTTATTTTGTAATCAAATAGTGATGCGGTAAGAATTTACCGTTTTATTTTGTATAATATTACTTTTTTTAAAAGAAAATTCTTCATCCAAAAAAAAGTAGATTTAATAGTTTAAAAGAATCCAGTTTGTAAAATATTAAAAATGTTTTTTTTAAAAAAACCATTAAATCAAGAATTTTTACAATTTTTCTTTTTTCAATATTACCTTTTTTTTTAAAAAAAAAGTCAGCATCCAAAAAAATATTGATAAACGATTTTTTTACCTCTAATTTTTTTAATTGTCTTTAATAAAAATTATTCAAACCGAAAGTTTTTAAATTATGACAGTTTCTATTTTTTATTTCCAATTATAAAATACAGATTTGTAATATTTCAATAATTCTTTTTAAAAAAAAGTTCGTAAGTTCAAATAAATAATAAATAACTAAATTTAAAACCCAAAAGTTGAGGTTTTTTTGGTTCTAATATGTGACACGTTTTACCTCTACTATTATATATTTTTTGGCTATAAAAAAGGTATATTAATATTTTTTTTGAATAAAGTAGTTCTATAAATGACTACTTATTTTACATTTACGTTAATTTCTGTTAATTTTTCTAATATTTTAATTTTTTTTGTAACACTTAAATAAAGATTTACAGTTACATCACCTTATTTTTAGAACCATTTTAAAATTATTTCTTATTTAATCGTTCAAAGTATTTTAATCCTTATTAATTTTAATTATTTAAAAAATATTTTTTTGTGGTGCTGACATGTGGTGCTGCGCTGTGTGAATATTTTAAAATATAATAATTTTAAAACTAAAAATAACTAATAAGAATTATTATTATTATCGACTTAGTAATATATTTAAATAATAATACCATTAACTTATTTTTTGAGCATGTTAAATTAATTTTAATAGTGCACAATTTAATTTTGTTCTTTATTATTTTTGTGATGCTTTAATATTTTTTTTTTAATAATTTACTAATTCTAATACTCCAAATATATTATTTAATATCATAAGAGAGTACATTTTATACTACTTTTCCTTATAAAGTAGCTATTACTATATAGTCATATATTATTTTCTTTAAAATTAAGGTGTAGAATTAAACTTATCTTTCAATCTCAAATTGAGTTTGAAATTCTCCGTTCATGTGAATCTTTTTATTTAAATAATCAAAGTAAGCCATTGTTATTCAACAAAACTCAATAATTCTACTTTTCTTTGACGAAGTACTATGTAATTAATGTTAATTAGTATAATCGTTATATTAAATTAGGGATAATTGTAGAGATCTTCCTTCAGGTTTTGTTCTATAACAATAATCTTATTTGTAGTTTACGATATTACACATATCTCCTTTATTTTGAATTTTTTGTAACTATTCTTTAAACCTATTTAAAATAAATTAATCAATATAACCTGATAAATTTGTCCATCTTTATATTAATTTCTTCATATTATTGCATATTACTATAAACATGACTTATTTAATATATATATATATATTAAAATGAAAGAATGGTCTTACATTGTACGGTATGATACACATGGATAGAATTGTCTTCTACCGCTACACAAACACCCATTCTCATTCGAGATTTGAAGAATTTTTGGCCTGTTAAAAAATGCTCGCAACATTTTAGACATTGAGTACAAAATAGTAATCTAAAACTAAGAACAAAATTCATTGCAATATCCAATTTAGTGACTCAAATAATAATTAAATATTTACATAAAAGACATAAATAACATATTTTCATAGCCTCACTCTCCAAATACTATTTAAAAAATGACTTATCAGTCATTGTTATCAAACATATAAAATAATTAAAGATTCTTAATATGAATATGCTTAATTATTAAATTAAATGTTCTTAAATGTAATACATGAATTCACAAACCTTCTAAATCATGGCATGAATTTGATCTCCTTATAAATAATTATACAACAATATAAATGTAAAAGTTAATACTATGAATAATTTAAAGGATAGATAAATAAAGACAAACAATAATACAAATCACAAAATAGTACAACAATTTTGAGAAATTATATACAAAAATGATGTGCATCAACTCAATGTTACATTTTTTTCTTTGAATATTGAGCAATTCATGACAAACAGTAATTTTGAAAAGAAAAACTTCATTGCTCCGTAAAATAAAAAAGAGAAATTGGAAAAATATGATAGTGCATGGGGATGTGAATTGTGATTATGCGGAGGAAAGGAAATGGGAAAGTGGGAATAGTTGGTGGTTTATAAAACCATTTTTTTGTTTTATTTATCTTTTACTTAATACATATTCAAATAAAAATGATCCGTAAATCAAATTTAAACCATTACGCGGATTAGGTGGAAGTATTGTTCCATCATGAGTCTTAGAAACTGTTTTTTCAACTGATTTTATAATAATATATTAGCTATAAAATTGGTAAGGATAAAATTAAAAGTTATAACCATTTGTAACCACTTTATCTTTTAACACTCTTCTCAATTTTGATTTTTTTTTATATATTAGAAGTTTTAATTGTTCTTTATATTTTAAATTTTAGATTTTAGATTTAATAATTGAGTATTATTTGGAAATATTAGAGATAAGACCTAAACGATTGAAAAACAGATAACACGTGTTCACTTAAACTATCACAGTAAATTTTAAATTCTAACTTATCTTTTTAAAATGTAACTTTTTCTTTAAAGAAAAAAAAAAAGCAAAACAGTTTTTTACTATGCTTAAAACTCTTACGTATCTTTTAAATATGGAACTTTTTAAAATTAATTTTTTAGAATTTGATATTTACAAAAAAATTGTGCAATTAATAATTTTAAAATAATAGATACGTTTTTGTATGATTTATGTAATTTTAATTATAAAAATTGTAAACAATTAAATAGATCTCTTTAATTAGTATATATTTAATTTGAAAAATTATAATTAGTTTAGAATTTAAATACTTCTAACCATTTAGATATTATTATTATTATTATTAATTTTTACCAATTAGTTATTTCAAAAAATAGAAGTCCGACAAATATAATAAATAAATAATGTGATACATATTAGTTTGTTAGAATTACTGTAGTTAGTTTTTAATTGGAATTGAAAATAAGATATTTCATTGTTATGTGCTCCTAAAATTTAGCACCATTATCAATTTACTTAAATAATTAAAAAATCGACAAAAATTCAACATATTTTTAGCGTAAACTAATTTTAAAAACTGTTTTCAATTTATGTTTTTTTAAAATGTTTTTTTTTAAAAATTATCTTTTATTATTTAATATATCTATTAATTTTGTGGTGCTGACACGTGACACTTTTTCTTCTCTTATTACATATAGATAGATAATCGACTAAAATGGCATATATACCCGCAAGAATATAAAGCAAGATGAATAAATAATTGGAATTGGCTATATATTCTATGTCTTTGTAATATGAAAACTAAAATGGAATATTATTGCATTGTTTAGCCTACTTATCATTTTGTTGTTCATCACTTCTTTGAAATCTTCAACATTCCATAAACTACTACGTTCTCCCGGATGCTTTTGCATTTGCACTATATATTTACCCATATCTTGTATTAAGTCATGCATTTCAATCATATTATTTTTCAGAGATGGACATGAGAGATCTGTTAACTAGAACACGCAATACCATTTTTGGTCAAGAATAACAACTCTCAAGATCTAGCATGACTTCTACCTTTTTAATTCATTGGAAGAAACATGCTATATCTAGAAATATTTCTCGATCTTCAGGCTCCAACCCATCATAACTTATTTTGAGGTTTTTTAGTAATTTCTCTACCAAAGTTTTTCTTTATTCGGACCAAAGACCTTTCCCACTCAGTTATATCCATCTAGTTTATTGAAGAACCCCACACTTTCGGGGCTAAAAGGATGACCTTTAGCATGACTTACTATCTCAAACATTAGATTTTTAAAACACTCATTTGGAATTTTTTCCTTAAAATCATATTGATTGAACAATTTAATAACATCACAGTCAAGTAGTGTTTCCACTTCATATACAATATCATTTTCTCCAATCAAATGCTTGTATCTAGTGGTTGCAATAATCCTGTTACGATTGCCAAGCCAAACAAGTTCCTTTGCTAGGTACTTCAATTGGTCTCTATGATCTATGTCATCAAGCACAACTAAAACCTTCTTAAACCGAAGTCTCTGAGCCAGCAGGCTCCTCCCCTCCTCTTTATCTTTCACACTTTTCTTTCCCCCCTAACAATTTAGAGAGAAAGATATTTTGCAGAGAGTGCATTCTATGTTTTTTTTTAAATATTCTCTAGGAAACATATATCTTTAAATTTGGACAAGAGTTTATAAAAGATAGTCTTTGCTATTGTCGTTTTACCGACGCCCCCATTCCCAGATCCACAAAATCCGAGCATCATCGATTTCCATCTTTAGTTGGGATTCTACTTTATTTAATTGAGCACATCTACCCACAAATTTGTGGAAATAAGATACCGAGTTTGCATTTAAACGAAATTTGATCAAGAATACGCTTACTACAGTCCGACCCTTACTCAATCCTGTAAACAAAGATGTAAATATGATAAAAGAAAAGCACTATATCAATATCTTGATGAGCCAATCACAATATTATCTACCCAACAATATCATTGAGTTATAAAATTTATAGGAGCTATGCCTTCTTACAAATAGAAACATATATAATCAACCATAATTCAACTTTCAGAAAATGTGAATAATTATTTAAGATTCTATTTTGAGTACAAATTCTTTGTTCTGTAGTAGAATATAACTATTTGTAGTTTGTTTCAATAAAGTGTGTTTAACTCACCCGTCATGAATATCATATCCTTTTATATTTGCAGTAGCAGTTAAGAAATTCCTCCATATTGCACCTTTTGAATCCCCTCAACATCATCCTTATACCTCGATACATGTTTGACAAATGCTTTTGCAAAGCTCTCACATTGGTATCAAACATGTGATGGATCCACATAGAAGAAGACCGATATGAGTGTTTGTCCATTTTCTGTAACACTTCAGATTTGGAAAATGCAGTTTTGGGGTGGTGTTTGTATCTACGGATCCCAGTTTTGGACAGTAGAAGCTCCTACGGGGAGTAGGTGGCAATCGTAGGTAGAGGGAAAAATGAAATTTTCGAAACAAGTTCTAGTACCCTTTTAACGGTTCAATAGCATGGTCCTTTCACGACCCAAGCCTACACCCTGGACGTGGCCGGCACTCGAGAACAATTTCTGGTCTCCAAGCGAACCCTCATCCTGGCTGATTACAAGCGGAAGACTAACTCAAGCATACATAAGCATCAATTGAAAGAAACGTTTAAAAATAATTTACTAAATCTCAAAACTGAACTGGATATAATGATCATGAAACATAAGTTTTAAATAAAATATCTGAAACTAAAAGACTCTCCAAAATTGTCTATCTATGAAGCCTTTACTATACAAAGATGAGTGTCGGGACAAAACACACGACTCCTCAAGGGAACTACTACTAAAAATTCATAAAAATGGAGTCCTCCAGAAGCAAAGAGGTCTTACTCAAAAGCTGGCGAGTAGATGAAGTGATCTCAACAGACTCTTGTTAAGGATCCTAAGAACCTGTATTTGCATCATTAAAAGATGCAAGTCGAATGAAATCAGTACATTGAATGTACGAGTATGTAATATAGCTGAATAACAAATAACTGAATGAAAGGACTGCAATAGATATAGATATATACTGAATTGGATGTAAAGAAATAAAGAAGTGAAATCATTAAAACATTACAAAATACTTACCCATCTCTGAACTCAACATATTAAGTGATATAATAAAAATATATTTTAACTCTATTTGGGAGATTCTCTAACCGACAACCATCACTATGAGCTACGTGATGATACAACGTGTCACCCACGATGCTAGAACTGTTCTATACTTTGCCGGGGTATAGAACACCTCAACTAAGACCCGAAGGCACTAAGGATTCATCTAAAAAGTATGATCCTTTACCCATGTTGGCATACATGGTTTATGAGGAATGTGAGTTTTTTGAACTCATCCCCATATCGGTGCTCAATACTACTCCCAATAAAATATAATCATGCTCAATGTTTTAAAACATACTCTTCTTCTGATTTGAGATAATTGCTCAAACTATTCTCTTAAAAGAGGTAACTTCTCATGAAATATCTTTGAACTCATAACTCATTTTGAAATCAAAGTTTCTCTTTTATCAATATAAAAAGTAATACCTTTGGGAATACTTAGTTCTCTTATACTCTTACTCAATTCATATTTGAAAACTCTTTCTAAAAAATATATCAAAATCATATTGTGATATGATCATTGATGACTCAGGAAGTCATAATGCATAAACATTGATGGCATAACTAGATACCATACTGCTTAAACATTGATGGCATACTCGATTGTCATACTATCATTTTTTAGAAACTCTTTCTCAAAACTCATCTTTACTTCCTCAAAAACTCAGTTTAAAACTCAAGTGTTGACTTTAAAGAAGCTTCTTAAGATTTATAACTAAATTCGTAGGATTCATGCGAAATTATGGATATAAATGACTCAACTCAAGGATCATAATAACAATATGGAAACTCAGTACTCAGAACTTAAGAACTCAGAACTCAACAATACTACTCATTCACGCCCTGAGCTACCCATGAGACGCGGACACGGGACCTAGATCACAAGTGACCCTAAGCTAACCCTGCTGACATGATCATAAGCATACTAAAGATAATAGTAACTGATGCGGAAGCTAAATCATAATTAAATTTGAAATGATGGGAAAAAACCCATATACTAAATTGAATATATGATTAACTGAGAGTTTTAATACAAAAGAAATACCAAACTCAAATGACTAAGCTGCATCTAACTATGTCTGAAAATAGCCTCCAACTGACTAGAAATGCTGGGACATGCCCCAGCTAAGTCTAGCAAAACTGAAACTGAAAGACTAAAATACTGAAGAAAATAACATGACTATTGTCCTCGAAGAATGAGGACTCACCACTGGTACTGCTGAACTGGAGATCGGAAACCGATCTAAGCGTGATTTGACTGCTGAGGACCTGAACCTACATCACGAGAAGATGTAGTGCAATATATGCGTCAATACTTGAAAGGTACTGAGCATGCAAGATAGAGTAAAGCTGAACAAGCATATAAATAGATACTGAAATACTGAACATGACTAAACTGAATGCAATGACCATATTATAATATGCTGAGACTGAATACTGAAACATGGTCAATGCAATAGGATCTGACTGAGCTGTGGGAGCTACTAATAACCGATAATAAAACCACATGAGCTAAATGTGGAGTCCAATGTATACGCCCCATCAAGAGGACCTAATATACCCTGCCAAAGGTATAGAGGCATGCTGGCATGATCACTAGAATGATGCCCACATAGGGGACTTACAACCTACGTGGCTAGTAGTTCTGGGACTATTCAGGTACGCTGAACCCTAGTCCAATTTGATATTATGCTACTCCCAATAGATTAAGTGATTAACACATTATGACTAAATTCCTGTGATATACTGGATTGCTCAAAATGACATGTAGATTGAGAATGCACTTTAATAAACTGATAATGACTCATTCAAAACTGAGGCATGTATATCTGAAATACTGAAATATCTGACCTAGCATGTGTAATTCATGAACTAAACAAATACATAGCTAGGGTTCTGAAATTAATGCAATAAACTGAGTAATAAAATAATAATCTGATTTGGAGCATTCTAATAGCTAAAAATCCAACAGTTCTAACATTCAAGAAACCCTAGGTCTAGATGATATTTGAGGGAATCAAGAATATGATTGAAATCTAGGGACCTAATGGGTGAAAGGAACCCACTAGTGAAATTCCACATACTTGGTGACGAATTCCACAGAGAAATCTTTTGATTTTGGGGCTGGAACTGATGGAATCTTGTTGCATTCTTGAACTTAGGGTTGGTCGACCTTTTCCTCTCTTTCGCTTCTAATTTTCTAAGTTTTGATTTTTGATCTGACTTAGGTAAGTTCTAGTTATGCGTCTAGGCTAAAACTAATCAAAATCACGTAGTTTAGGGTTAAACTATGTAGTTTAGGGGTCCAACGAAATAGGAAAAGACTAAAAGACCCCTGACTTAAGTTGCAGACGGGGATGACCACAACCACCTTTACGGACCATGAAAGGGACCACGAACCGTGAAGGCCCTTGTGTTCTTCACCTGGTCCTTTGGTTCTGAGGGCTGGTCCACGAGCCACTACCACGACCCGTGTAGAGGAACACGGACCGTGAAGGTCCCCGTGGTCCTCACTTGGGTTGAGGTATGGAGGCTCAGGTTTTGAGGGCTAGTGGTTAGCCTTCATGGGTCACTCCACAACCCATACGAGGGATCACGGACCGTGAAGGCCCTCGTGGTCTTCACTTGGGTGTGGAGGTCTAAGGGGCTGGCAAGGGGGGCTACTGCCTCGACTCTACGGGCGCCACCACAATCCGTCATCATGACCATGGCCCGTGAAGGGTCCCGTGGTCTGATGTATGGGCCTGGTGGAATCCAAGTCAAGACCACAGGCAGGTCAACGGACCGTGGACCCTGTCACGATCCGTGAACCCTGTCGTGGTTCACTGCTTCAAGTAGTTTTCTGCAATTTTTTCTAAGGCCTGATTTTTGAGGTGTTACAATATCTCCCCCTTGGTATCATTCATCCTCGAATGAAGACTAAACTAGCTGAAATGGAGGGAATGAGCTGCAACCCTACCAATAAACACTGAAGACTGATTTCTGACTGAACTGAGTTCCAAGAACATGCAAATACGCTGAAAAATGCAATACAAACTGAAGGAACATGATACTAAGAATGATTTCACGCATGAATGACTGAAAAACTGTAGAGGAACTATTACCTCAAGCTGGAGTGGAATCAGAAGGAAAAAGGTGAGGATACTTGGCTTTCATGGTTGCGTCTGCTTCCCAAGTAGCTCCCTTTACGGACTGACTCCTCCACCAAACCTTGATTGAAGCGACTTCTTTATTTCTCAACTTTCTAACCTGACGATCAAGAATTTCAACTGGTACATCCTTATAAGAAAGGCTATCTTTTACAGCCACACTTTCTAATGGCACTACAGATGCTGGATTACCCACATACTTCCTCAAAAGTGAAATGTGAAAGACTGGATGCACTGCTGCTAAATCTGCTGGCAACTCTAACTCATAAGCCACTTTACCAATCCATTTCAAGATCCGGTATGGGCCTACATATCTGGGACTGAGCTTCCCTTTCTTTCCAAATCTCATCACCCCCTTCATAGGTGACACTTTCAGGAAAACCCAATCATCAACTTGGAACTCTAGTTCCCTTCTTCTTACATCTGCATAAGACTTCTGACGACTCTGGGCTGTCTTAAGTCTAACCCTAATGAGTTGCACTTTCTCCATAGCATCGAGGACTGAATCTGGCCCTATCAAGGCTGCCTCACCTACTTCAAACCAACCAACATGAGATCTGCATCTATGCCCATACAATGCCTCATAAGGGGCCATCTGAATGCTGGAATGATAACTATTATTGTAGGCGAACTCAATAAGAGGAAGGTGATCATCCCAACTACCCTTGAAGTCGATATGAATTGCTCTCAACATTTCCTCTAAGTTCTGAATGGTACGCTCTGCCTGACCATCCGTATGCGGATGAAATGTTGTGCTAAGGTTAACCTGAGTACTAAGACCTTTTTGAAATGACTTCCAGAAATGAGAAGTAAACTGAGGACCTCTATCTGAGATGATAGACAAAGGAACCCCATGCACCCTCATAATCTCATTAATGTAAAGCTTAGCGTAGTCCTCCGCCGAATTTGTAGTCTTGACCGCCAAAAAGCGTGAAGACTTAGTAACTCTGTCAACTATCACCCAAATGGAGTCATGCTGTCTGCGAGTTGCGAGTACGAGGTATCCCTGTGATGAAGTCCATGTTGATCACTTCCCACTTTCAAGTAGGAATGTCAATCTCTTGACTTATACCTCCTGGTTTCTGATGTTCTTCCTTGACTTGCTGGCAATTGGGGCACTTAGCCACGAAATCTGCTATATCTCATTTTATACCATTCCACCAATAGACTTCCCGCAGATCGCGGTACATCTTAGTGGCACCTGGATGGATGGAATAACTGGAGTTATGGGCTTCTGCAAGAATATGCTGTCTAAACTCACCCACATTAGGAACACATAATCGACCATGGTAGCGAAACACACCATCTCCCCCTTGGGAGAAAACCTTAACTCTCTATTGGTGGAATGCACCCTTAAGTTCAAGTAATATCGGATCACTGTCTTATTTTTCCTTAACTTTCACTACCAAAGAGGATTCTGCCCCATTCTGAACTGTTACACCACCATCAAATATGCTCATAAGACGAACTCCTAGGCGAGCAAGTCTGTGAACATCCTTTGCTAGATCCTTTCTTCCTTCCTCAACACGTGCTACACTACCCATAGATAGTCTGTTAAGAGCATCTTCTACTACATTGGCCTTACCATGATGGTAATGCACACTCATATCGTAATCTTTGAGGAAATCTAGCCATCTTTTCTGGTGAAGATTCAATTCTTTCTGGGTGAACACATACTGAAGTCTCTTATGGTCGGTGAACACATCTACGTGAACACCATACAAGTAATGTCTCCAAATCTTTAGTGCGAACACCACTGCTGCAAGCTCGAGGTCGTGAGTCAGATAGTTCTTCTCATGCACCTTAAGATATCTGGAAGCATAAGCTATCACCTTACCTCGCTGCATCAACACACAACCAGGGCCGACTCTGGATGCATCACAATAAATCACATAACCGTCTGAACCCTCTAGTAGAGTCAAAATAGAAGCTGTAGTCAACCTAGTTTCCAATTCTGCGAAGCTTTTCTCACAATCATCTGACCACTAATACTTGACCT
Organism: Solanum paucissectum; assembly: GCA_029582445.1. Taxonomy (NCBI): domain Eukaryota; kingdom Viridiplantae; phylum Streptophyta; class Magnoliopsida; order Solanales; family Solanaceae; genus Solanum; species Solanum paucissectum. Next base: position 10,146 of record JAJONZ010016828.1, on the reverse strand, counting down.
TTTTCTGAGTCTGTTTAGTTGATAGTGAGGCTATGGATGAAAATCCTTCCACGAACCTTCTGTAATAACCTGCTAAACCCAAGAAACTTTTGATATCTTTAGCAGAGGTAGGTCTGGGCCATTGTTTCACTGCTTTTATCTTCTGGGAATCTACTCAAATTCCTTCACTAGACACAATATGCCCAAGGAAAGCAACTGACTACAACCAAAACTCACATTTGCTAAATTTAGCAAATAACTGGCGATCTTTGAGAGTTTGCAGAACAACCCTCAAATGACTCGCATGTTCTTCCTCATTCCTAGAATAAATGAGGATATCGTCAATAAAGACGATAACGAACAAGTCCAAGTACTGCTCGAACACTCTGTTCATCAGATCCATGAAAGTTGCAGGAGCATTGGTTAGTCCAAATGACATAACTAAAAATTCATAATGTCCATACCGAGTCCTGAAGGCTGTCTTCGGAATGTCACTATCTTTGACTTTAAGATGATGATAACCCGATCTGAGGTCTATCTTTGAGAAATGACTAGCACCCTGAAGTTGGTCAAACAAGTCATCAATCCTGGGGATGGGAAGCTTATTCTTGATTGTGGCCTTGTTCAACTGCCTATAGTCAATGCACATTCTGATAGAACCATCTTTCTTCTTTACGATCAACACTGGTGCACCCCATGGCGAAATACTAGGTCTGATGAAGCCCTTATCTAGAAGGTCTTTCAACTGCTCCTTCAATTCCTTAAGCTCAGCTGGAGCCATTTTGTAAGGAGGAATAGAGATAGGCTGGGTATCTGGAATGAGATCAATTCCAAATTTGATTTCCCTATCGGGAGGGATTCTAGGAAGATTTTCTGGAAACACTTCTGGAAATTCATTGACTATCGGAACTGACTCAAGAGTTGGGGTTTTGGAGCTTGAATCCTTAACCCGAACTAGTTGATAGAGAAAACCCTTAGAGATCATCTTTCTTGCCTTAAGGTAAGAAATGAATCGACCCATAGGCGCGAAGCTACTACCCTTCCATTCTAAAATTGGTTCGTCTGGAAATTGAAAATGAACAATCCTACTTCTACAATCGACTGAGGCATAACATGAATGTAACCAATCCATGTCTAGAATGATGTCGAAGTCTACCATTTTTAACTCTACAAGGTCTGTTGAGGTGACTTTTTGAGAGACTGTGACAGAATTTCTGTATACCCGTCTAGCTATAACTAGGTCACCGATTGGAGTAGAGACTGAGAAAGGTTCTAAGAGAGTTTCTGGACTGACATCAAACTTAACTGCTATGTAAGGAGTAATATAGGAAATAGTAGCCCCTAGATCTAACAAAGCATAAACATCGAGATCAAAGACTCGTAACGTACCAGTGACTATATCAGGAGAATCTTCCTGATCCTAGCGAGCCTGAAGAGTATAGAGCCTATTTTGGCGCTGTCCGTAACCTGTACCGAAAGAGTTACCCTGCTGAGTCGGGCGACCTGCTGGTGCTACTAAAGTTGTAGACTGGGCTCGATTAGCATTGCCTCCTTGACCCTGTTTAAAAGGACAATCCCTCAACCTGTGATCAGACTGACCACAACCAAAACATCTTTCCTTTCCTGCAAGGCACTCACCCAGATGATTCTTACCACACTTAGGGCAAGTTGGGTAGGTTTTGGTACCTATAACACTCCCCTGAGACTTAGAGCCTGACCTTTCTGATCGTTATGGAACCTAGAGGACGGAACACTAGCTGATGAAGGTGCTGGATTAAATTTCTGCTAACTCTATGAGCAATTTCCATTACCCAATTTCTGTTGAGAATACTCATAGGTTCCAGTCCTAGCTTTCTTGTTCTCCTTGGCCTGTTCCTTAAGCTTATCACCCTCAACTTGCTCAGCATGAGTCATAAGCCTAGAGAGGCTCATATCTCCCAACAACATAGCATTTCTGGACTCTCTTTTCACCAAGTCTGACACTCCATATAGAAACTTATTCATCTGATCCCTGGAATCAGCAACCATGTGAGGAGCATACCTGGAGAGTTGGGTAAACTTGAGCCCATACTCTTGGATTGTCATGCTACCTTGCCTTGAGTTTATGAATTCCTGGGCCTTTGCTTCTCTCAACTCTCTTCGGAAAAACCTATCCAGAAAGGTCTCGCTAAAGCAATCCCACGAGATAGGAGCTGCATCTGTACCCCTGTTCTCCTTCCACTGAGTATACCAGATATGAGCTACATCCTTAAGTTGGTAAGATTCCAACTCAACCCAATCATTCCCAGTAACCTGCATCACTTCAAAGATCTTCTTGACCTCATAAATGAAGTTTTTTAGGATCTTCTTCAACCTGCGATCCTAAGAACTCTGGCGGATTCATCCTAACAATGTCTCGCACTCTGGCTGCAGCTGACATAATATTAGCATTTACCGGAACTGGGGCCCGCTGGTTATTTTGGTTGACCACAATCTGAGCCAACATTTGAATGGAGTTCCTGAACTCTGCATTTGAGACTTCCTTATCTGGGACTGGAGGAGCTGCGTTTACGTTCCTGGCATTCACATTCCTGGCGTTTGCTCTATGAGGAGGCATGATCACTGAAACGTAGAACATTGAGTTAGAATGGGATTAGATCATACCTTACGCGTGATAAAGGTAACAAGAAAGTGAAGATTTTTCCTAAAACACCTTGTAGCCTCCTTCTCATTAGATGTGGTGCACTTCACACCCATGAAATGGACTCTACTTAGTGCGGTTTTTTAGACATCCTAGGACACTTAAACCTAATGCTTTGATACCAAGTTTGTCATGCCCCGAGCTACCCCTGAGACGCGGACACGGGACCTAGGATCACAAGTGATCCCAAGCTAACCCTGCTGGCATGATCATAAGCATACTAAAGATAATAATAACTGATGCGGAAGTTAAATCATAATTAAATCTGAAATGATAGGGAAATACCCATACACTAAACTGAATATATGATTAACCGAGAGTTTTAATATAAAAGAAATACCAAACTCAAATGACTAAGATGAATCTAATTATGTCTGAAAATAGCCTCTAATTGACTAGAAATACTGAGATATGCCCCAGCTAAGTCTAGCAAAACTGAAACTGAAAGACTAAAATACTGAAGAAAATAGCATGACTATTGTCCTCGAAGAATGAGGACTCACCACTGGTACTGCTGAATTGGAGATCAAGAACCGATCTAAGCGTGATCTGACAACTGAGGACCTGAACCTACATTACGAGAAGATGTAGCGCAATATATGCGTTAGTAATTAAAAGGTACTGAGCATGCATGATAGAGTAAAGCTGAACAAGCATATAACTGAACAAGCAATAAAGTAAGAGCATAAAATGAACATGATATAGATACTGAAATACTGAACATGACTAAACTGAATGTAATGACTAGATTATAACATGTTGAGACTGAATACTGAAACATGGTCAATGCAATAGGATCTGACTGAGTTGTGGGAGCTACTAATAACTGATAATAAAACCACATGAGCTAAATGTGGAGTCCGATGTACACACCCCATCGAGAGGATCCAATATACCCTGCCAGAGGTATAGAGGCATGCTGGTGTGATCACTAGAATGATGCCTACAGAGGGGACTTACAACCTATGTGGCTAGTAGTTCTGGGACTATTCAGGTATGCTGAACCCTAGTCTAACTCGGTATTATGCTACTCCCAGTAGATTAAGTGATTAACACATTATGACTGAATTCCTGTGATATACTGGATAGCTCAAAATGACATACAGATTGAGAATGCACATTAATAAACTGAGAATGATACATTCAAAACTGAGGCATGTATATATGAAATACTTAAATATCTGACCTAGTATGTGTAATTCATGAACTAAAGAAATACATAGCTAGGGTTCTAAAATTCATGCAATAAACTGAGTAATAATATTATAATCTGATTTGGAGAATTATAATAGCTAAAAACCTAACAATTCTAACATTCACGAAACCCTAGGTCTAGATGATATTTGAGGAAATCAAGAATCTGACTTAAATATAGGGACCTAATGGGTGAAAGGAACCCACTAGTGAAATCCCACATACCTGGTGATGAATTCCATGGAGAAATCTTTTGATTTTGGGGCTGGAGCAGATGAAATCTTGCTGTGTTCTTGAACTTAGGGTTGGTCGACCTTTTCCTCTCTTTCGCTTCTAATTTTCTAAGTTTTGACTTTTGATCTGACTTGGGTAAGTTCTAGTTATGTTTCTAGGCTAAAACTAAGTATTCCCATGTATGTAGTCCTTTTACATTTAAAAGAGAGGAACATAGATTTTCTAAATGAGTTTACAAGTTCAGAGGAGTTTCAGAGTATTATCTCTTTTAAGAGGATCTTTTGAGTAATTACATCAAAATGAGAAAGAGTTATGTTTTAAACATCTGAGCATGCATTATATATTGTTGGGAGTAGTATTGATCATTGATATGGGGATGAATTCAAAAAACTCAAAATGCTCATAAACCATGTATGCTAACATGGGTAAATGATCATACTTTTTAGATGATTGCTTATTTCTTTTAAACATATCTTAGTGGATACACTTAGTTGAGGTGTTCTATACCCAACAAGGTATAGGGAAATTCTGGCAGCATGGGCGAGCCGTTGTATCATCACGTAGCTCATAGTGATGGTTATCGGTTAGAATATCTCCCAAATAAGAATAAATAGTTTCTTATTGTATTTTTATACATTTTGAGTTGATATCTACTGTTTTAAAAGCTTTAAATATTGCATTCTTATTGTTGATTTCATATTGAGTTGAGTTTGACGTGAGTATTGGCTTCCCATGTTATCAGTTCAGTTATCTATGTTTCAGCTTTCCCCTTGCATACTCGTACATTCAATGTATTGATGTCATACGACCTGCATCTTTTCATGTTGCAGATACAGGCGTTCAGGTTAATCAACAGGTGCTCTGTTCATACCATTTGCACATCCAGCTAGCTTTGGTGAGCCTCCTTCCTTTTCGGAGGGTTCCACATTTATTTTCAAAATTTGTAAAGATGATGTGGGTCTTATCCCTACATCTATCATAGTATATAGAAGCTTCATAGACAGTTGTAGTTGAGAAGTCTTCCACAATTTCCTTTGTAATATTTTGAGACTTTGAGTTGATCCCTTATGTTTAGACTAAGTATTTCCAAATATCCATTGAGGTAAGTTGCTATTGAGAAATTTTGACTTTTACATATTCAATTGATGTTCCTATATTGTTTGAGTGAGTCTTCCTTTTAGTAGTGAGCCAGACCAAGAGTTCACTTGGGGACAACGATGGTTCTTGAGTGCCATCCACGTCCAGGATGTAGGCTCGGGGCATGAAAAACTTGGTATCAGAGCACAAAGTTCAAGAGTCCTAGGATGTCTATGAAGCCGTATATGTAGAGTCCTTGTTATCAATGTGAAGCCGGCCACATCTATAATTATGAGGAAACAATATTAAGGAAACATTTCACTTCTTTCTCACTCTCTTTTGTGCGATAGAGTTCAACCCTACAAAAGTTTCCTTCTAATTCGTGCTTGCACGTATCTTTTCATATTTTGCCTCCATGAAGAGCTATTCAGGGATGTCTTGCTACGAGGAGTGTGAATCCTCAAGAACAAAAGGTTCCTAATGTACTATAGGTGTAACCCCCTCAAAGAGATGTCACCAATGCTGAGTTTAGTAATGCTATTCAGATGCTGACTTAGTTGGTTGCCAATCGTGTTGGTCAATAGAGAGGGGTTCGTCCAACTCTTTGGTAAAGTCACAACTGTTTGAAAAATCACAATCCTTCAGTAAAGTCAAAATTCATTGGAAAAGTGACATTCTTATAGTGTGAAAAGATATCTACTTCTAATATAATATAATTAAATAAAATAAGTTGACTATTTTTAATTGAGTTATTATAGTAATTCTACATTCATGTTTCGGACTTGATGCTTTTAAGGTAGTATAGAAGATATATATTACATTAGCATTTCCCCCTATACTAAATTAAAATCTATTAAACTATTTCAATAAATTGTAAAAACTAATTAAAGTCCAATTATATACGCATAAATGCAGAATTAATTAAAATTCGTCTATTGCATTTTAATTCTTTTGTTATGATATTATTTTCATATAAAAAAACTGATTATCAACATAATATCTTCTACAATAATGGAATATTTTCATAATCTTTTCACATTTTCAATTAAATTCTATGTAATTATCAAATCACTATATAAGATGAGTATCATATTTTTGTTGCTTATGTCAAGAATTATTCACTCCTAAAAAAATGTTTTTCACTTGGAGCGGTAATTCATTCTGCATTGTCCCAGTCAGTTCCCCCCCACCTCCACCCCCTAAATTTTTTCTCTTACAATGTTGTACATTGACAAAATAGTGTATCATTGTTTACTTGTCACACCCTGAGCCTACACACTGGACGTAACTGGCACTCGAGAACCATTGTTGGTCCCCAAGCGAACCCTTGGCTTCTCTCAATACTCAGCAGAAGACTTACTCAACAATATATGGACTCAAAAGTAAAGGTTTCTCAAAAGTCTCAAAATAAATAACTCAGAAGATTTAAAAACATTAAACTGGCCAATAGAGGAAACTCAAGTCTTGGACATTAACAATTTTAATGAAACAGACTTTTCAAAACACTGTTGTCTACAAAGTCTCTAATAATTATGAGGGAAGTCGTAACAAGACCCACGACCTCCTAACAAAAGTGAAAGAAGATGTGTAACCCTCCGAAGCAAGGATGCTCACCAAAGCAACTTTGGAACTGCAAGTGGTATCAACGAGGCACATGTTGTTTACCCTGATTATCTGTATTTGTGTAACATTCCGAAAAGTAGTAGACTAAACTAGAGCCTAACGTAAAAGTAGTAGACTAAAATAGAGCCTAACGTAAGTGTTAGGGTCATAAATAACTCCCAGTATTTAATATATATGTTTTAGAGTTTAAACGTCAAGGTACGACTCCCCAAGGACCAACCAAGGGAACTTGAGGAGGACCCTAAAACAAGTCCCCAAAATAGTCCACCCACGAGGGGGACCTACGGGAAGTAGGTGGACCCACGCCTCGTGGGTGGGGGTCATGGGTCAGGGCACTAGAAAATGGGCTGCAGAACCCCAGCCCATGGTTCACCAGCCCACCACGTGGGTCCATCCACGGACCGTGGGTGGTCACTGAAACTGCCATTTGGCAGTTAGACTTAAGGGTCTTTTGGGATTTTCCTTTTAATTAATTGCTAAGTGATATCATTTTAGCCTATTTTTAAACACCTATATAAGTGGTTTACTGACCTAAACTAACTCATCAAAATCAGAATTTCTAAATCCCCAAATAAAACCAAACCCTCTCCAAAATATTCTCTCTAGAACTCCAAGGAAGAAGAAGAAGAAATGTGAAGCTAGGGTTGAAGGATCCATCTTCTATACTCAATTTTGTGGGAATTATTCAATATGGTATGGTAGTTCTTCATCCATGGGTAGACTTCACCCATGGAGCCCTTTCAAAACCCCCAATTTTAAAGTTAGAAAATCCAAAATCTAGGGTTTGACTCCAATCTTATGGATTCCTTTCAAATTCATTTTTATTGATTGAATTATGTTTAATTATGGATATATTGATGATTTTATATTATTTTAAGTTAAATTCCTCAAGAATCCATGAATTTCCTTATTTTTCAAAATTGGATCTAAAAGTGTGGTGAATTGTAGAAAGAAGAGTATTATGAGATTATGCTTATAGTAATAATAATAATTGAATCATGTTATCATCCATGTATAATGTAGTAATTATAGATATGTTTATTGAATGTGATCTATGGTCCTTGAAGGGCAAAGCATGAGAATTATGTATGTTTATGAGTTTTATGTATATGCATTTAGATCACTTTGAGAGTAAAGTAAATTTGATTATGATCTAATTGTTGTATTGATTGGATGGTTATCCCTATGTACACACTTATGAATGAATATGATATGAGGTGAAAGGTTTGTCACATGTAGTGATTCTAAGGTTGGAGTACTAGTCTCACCTATTGAATCTATGGGCTTTAGTATGAGTTATGGTGGATTGAGTGTCAAGACATTCTTCCATAATTATGAACTTAAGTCAAGACTTAATATGAACTAAATGGGAATTAATTCTTAGCACTGAGTGGATATGAATATGAGATAAAAGCTGATACACTAATTGAGTCCAGCTTTCCAAATGGGCTCCTTCTACCATAGTTGAGTTCGAGTTCCCAATGTATGTATCTCATGAGATGGAAACCTTATACCTTAGTTGAGTCTGGGTTTCTAGAAGCAATCTCCTTATCCCATAAACTATGTGCCCACATAGGTCTTTAGCTCGTGGATCCACCTAAGCTAAGAGTATGGTTCTACCTTAGGCAAGTAGGACAACCCCTTTTTGGTGTGGGGTAGCACCGGATTCCATGGTAAGCTCACATGGTCTACGTCGGTTAAGGCTAATCTCCCACTATGATAATATGAACAAGAAAATGAGTTATGAACTATAGTTACTCAAGAAGATTTCCTTAGTGTGGGTAGGATTATGGGATCTTATTCATGCATTGCACAAGGATGCTTTGAGGGTATTTATGGTATGTTTCCATTATGTAGTGATGATCTATATGTTGAATATGCTTATGCCTTATGCTTTTGCACTAATCTTCATGATGAATCTTAAACTTGGTAAAGTGCATGCTTTTCAACTAAAATGTCCTTTTTAGCATATTTTCGAAGTTTTTCTGCATGACTATCATACTTAGTGCATTTTTGTACTAACCCATATTTTCCAATATTTTCCAAAGTGTAGGATCCGGTTATTAAGGAGATCATCATTTGAGTCAAGCTTGGATTCAACTATTCTCATAGCTTGTGGTGAGTCCTCATGAGTCGAGGACGGATGTTTTCATTTGAGTTTCATTTTTGTACTTTTATTTTTGGACCATGTTTTTTTGGGCTGTGAGCCTATTTTGACTCAAGTATTGTAATAGATGGCTAATTGAGACAAGTCCAGACTTCCGCTTTGCTTTTATGAAACTTTTGGACTTAAAATGAGTTTTTACTCTTATTGTTCTAATGCTTTATGTTATGATATGATAAGTGGCTTACATGGTGCCTTTAGGGGTATTATGTGCCTTGTCACATCTAGGGGGTACCCTTGGGTCGTAATAAACTTGGTAATCAGAGCACAAGGTTTAGAAAGATTCTAGGATGATGTCTTATAAGCCACATCTAGTAGAGTCTTGTTCATGAGTGTGTAGCGTGCTACATTTATGAATGAGAGGCTATAAGATGTTAGGAAATTTCAGTTCTGTCATTCTCTTAAGTTGTGCCATGGAGTTTAAATCTATAAAAGTCCCTCTCTTAATCCTTCTCTTGTGTCTTCAGGAAATGAATACACGAAGGGCTAGCACAAGAAGGGTGGAAGAGGAGAATGTGAATCAAGGAGCTCCTCCTCAAGGTAATCAAGCTCCTCAAGTTAACCAAGCCCCATTTGATCCCGTTATTGAGAATGTGACCCATGCGGAGTTTCGGTCTACTATCTAAATGTTGGCTCAAGTTGTGACAGGTCAAGCCAATAGAGAAGTTGTAGCTCCGGTCAATCCTAATATGAATTCCGCGGCTTCTACATTGAGGGATTTTGTAAGAATGAACTCTCCTGTGTTTCTTGGTTCCAAAGTGGGAGAGAATCCTCAAGAATTGTTGGAAGAGGTTTATAAAATAATTGATGCCATGGGGGTGACTTCGGTAGAGAAAGTGGAGTTAGCCGCTTACCAATCGAAGAGTGTGGCTCAAGTATGGTATACTCAATGGAAGAACAATAGGACGGTAGGAGAGGGTCCAACATAGTGGGAAGTGTTCAAATCAGCGTTCCTTGATAGGTTCTTTCCCTGAGAGTTCGGGAACGTAAGGTGGAGGAATTTGTTAACCTTCGTCAAGGAGGTATGAGTGTTCAAGAATATTCTCTAAAGTTTACTCAATTTTCCAAGTATGCTCCGGCTTTAGTGGCAGACTCAAGGGATATGATGAGTAGGTATTTGACGGGTGTGTCTAGATTGGTGAGAAAAGAATGTCGTTCGGCAATGCTTCATAATAATATGGACATCTCACATCTC
>JAJONZ010016826.1:0-13078 GCA_029582445.1 Solanum paucissectum | reverse complement strand
TTGACAATGCATATGGTAAGTAGATTTACTTTACCTGATTATGACCCATTGCAGGAGCAGCAGCATAAATCACTTTTGCACCAATTGTGATATGATCAGAAGGCAAACCAGCATTTCTTCCCTTCTGATTTGAACAATAAATGGTGCCTCGGACACTCGTTGAAGAATATCCCTTTTCTGGTCTGATGTGCTTCGGGAGATCTCTATACTTAATGGTAATTCCATTTTTGGAATACTTCTTATGAGAGTAAACGTGATGTCTAACATAGAACAGCAAGTTACCTGCCAAAAGGAATTGAAACAATTATGTATATCCATTGAAGAGAACAGCAGTCCATTTTGAAAGAACAAACAAAACAACTCGGCAACAACAAGATTTGACACGATGATCTTATACAGGAGTATTCCAACTGAAACTGTGCATTTTCAATGAGAAATACTTTTTCACCTACAACCAGGCCAACCAGGCCTATCCAAGGAAAAAAAACCAAATGTTAGTTTTCGAATCAGATAAAAGTTTAGCTGTGATTCTGGTGGAGCTACGGTTCATTAGTTATCACTGCTAAAAAAACAGTAAAAAGAGACCTAAAAAGCGACCTCAATGATAGGTCACTTTCAAGATTCAAAGTTCACTCAACTTCCAACTTTATGAAACTAATGTAACATACTTGTAAATACTTGGTGTTTCCATTATCTTAGTAATCAAATTGTAAACTTGTTCTACTTTAATCATGAAGCATTTTGAAAGAATATTGGCTTCAAGTTAGAGTTATCTTTTCACGACTGCAAGCAAAAGTTATTATATAAAATAGTCGTCGCAAGCATTATGAAAGGCACTCAGCTGACTTACGTTTGCATATGCTAAAAAGGACATTTCAAGTTTGTATCCTCCAGCTTGTGTGACTTCTATGTTGTTGATGTTGAGTCTGTGGTTGTGGGTAGCGTAAGGATACTTGGAGATTATGAATAATGAAAAGAAGTGGAGGAGGGACAGAGGGTAGGGTCTATGGTTTGGGAGAAAATATCCTTGCAACTAAGTGAAACATTTACCTTAAAAAAGACTAGAGCCCATTTGGATTGACTTTTTGAAGTGTTTTTAAGCTAAAATAGCTTAAGTACTTTTGGAGTGTTTGGATAAGTTAAAAAAGTGTTGATAAGCACTTAGTTTTAAACTAAAATGCTACAAATAGGCCAAAAACCATAAATTATATAGTTTTTGGCTTAAAAGTAGAAAATGAAAAGTCAACCAAACAAGCTCTAAAGCGAATACCAAAAGTTCTCAAACAATCATGCAACCTTCACCTAATATTTAAAATAAAACTTGCAATTTCTTAATAATAAAGTCGATAGTTAATAGAAGATCATCGTATTTATATTGTGGAACATGGAATAGAAATTTGATCAACAAGACAAATAAGCTGGCAAGACCAATTCATAACAATTCACAAAACAGAGTAAGTAAGCATCAACTTTTAATTATAAATCACCCATACTTAAATTGATTAAAAAAAATCCCTATGAACAGGTCCAATAAACAAAATTTGTATGACTCAAAGTGAAGAATCAACATGCAAGTAAACTAAATTAGAGGACAACATCAAAAAAAATTGAACTTTGTACATTTTTCAGAACTTCCCAATGAGAACATACACAATATTGTGTGATTGAGTTAATTACAAAACAAAGTGAACAGTACAAAAAATTCCTGCTTGACACTATAATGGTGGCAGTGACCTGCAACTACTATCATATGCTCAACCGCCTGATCTCCACACCGAAATAACAAGATAGTAATCATCAGAACCATAAAAGGGGCATTCGATGTCCCCTCAATAATTTAATGTTGTTAACACTCTTTACCCTTAACAAATGTTCTCAATCTTTTTCCTAAAACTGATGATTCCATTAAGATCGAAGTAGCCAGTATAACTAGAAACTGATTGTAGCAGTTCACTCAACTTCTTCCCCAATATTCAACTAAAATCTCAATACTTATTTAAAAAACTTTACCACAATGACACGATTTCTTAATTATAATTAATACTATAGCAAAAATTCATTAATTATTGAGCAACCACGATTATTTGAAGTATCATTAAAAATTAGCAGCAAAAGTAGACAATAAAATCATAATTAATGAAGCTAATAAGGAATTAATAAAGTGTTTTAGAGCTTATCGTCTAAAGGTAAAATTCAGCATGGATTTTAAAAAAAAATTAAGCGAATTTTGAAACTTACACTGGATAGAGGGGGCTGAAGGCCGTGAAGTAGTTGTGGTCGTGAAATTCGCCAGTGGAGGAGCTGCTGCGGCGGACATCATCGCCGGTAGAGAGAATGCAGACTTCATCACCGGTGGAAGAGGAGCGGACTTCAAGCCGGTACAAAGATTTTTTTTATAAAAAAAAAATTGGGGTGGTGAAGAGGTATATTGCTTTGGTTTGGATAAATAATGGGAAATAATTTAGTTGAGCTGGGGTTTTTATTTTTTACCTATTATAACTTCAAGGTAAAAAATTTTGAAATCTTAAGTTTTTTAATTCATTCACTTCATAATTAATAGGGGCAAAATGGTAAATTCACTATATCTATCATTGTTTTTTTAATAGGTATGTCAATTCAAAAGTGGACTAGTAATTAGGGACAGCGGGAGTAGAAAGAATGACACATAATAAATATTTTTTTAAAATAAAGAGAGATGGTTAGTTTCAAGCTATAAAGTGAGCTAAAAAGATGAATGAAAGTTATTTTTTAAGGGAAAAAAGTCTGAAATATATTCAAACTTTGACCGAATTTCAAACTTTGGCCAAGACCTATTACCCCTACACTATTTAATAGTGTATTTTAAAGATATATATGTGCACATGTGGACATCACACTTATATATCTTTGAAATACAGTATTAAATATGTAGAGGGTAATAGCTTCTGCCTAAAGTTTTAGGATTGTTACAACTATTTCAGTCAAAATTCATATATATTTCAAACCATTTTCTCTATTTTTAAACCAAAAAGATGAATACAAGGATATCTTTAGACCAAAAGATGGATGGAGGATATTTTTAAACCTTTTCTTATAGCCTAGGGATATTTTTTGCTCTTTTTCGAATTTTATATTTTATAATAATTTTTCTAGTGGGGTCTTTTTTTAGTCAAAGTAATCAACGAATATTTTAGAAATAGAGACCTCTTGAGGTCGTTTTTTAAATTTTTTTTAAATTTTTTTTAAATCTTTGGAGACCTCATGAGGTTGCTATATTTTTCGAAATTTAAAATCAACCTCGTAAGGTCATGGAGAATCTAATCAAACACTTAGTTTGTAGGATCATTGAATATTGTTTCAAGTGCAATCACATGTGTATAAAAATGAATTATCCTATATAAAGCCACAATCTAAAATCATACATGTACAGTTGTTCATTCCAACACTTTTGGAGAGGAAAACTTCAAAGAATCTTCACGCAAACTTTACTATAATTGGAGAAGGAAAAAGGAGAATAAGCAGAAGAAGTGTCGATTCTTTGGAAATTGTACAGAATGAAAAGATACGTTAGTTTCTCCAATGAGAATCCTTTCAAATAGCTTTTCATTATATTTATTAATATATGGAGTAATACATAATTTCTTCTCACATGGATATGGATCCAATTTCCTTCAAGTCGCTATTATTGTTTGGCGGATTTTCTTTTTGATTTAAACGACCTCGTGAGGTCTCTTTCGTTAAAAAAAAAAAAAAGTTAAAAATGTTTTGTGGAAAAAAGACCTCATGAGGTCTTTTTCTAACGATATGTTTTTTAGGTCTCTTTTTCAGGTCATTTTTTACTATTTTTTAATAGTGACACTCTGGTCTGAGTATTTAACTTGCTTAAGGGTATCACTTAGATTGATAGGTCACCCTGTATTTTGGACTATTCTTAGACCAGGAAAGAAAAATAGATTCATGATCAACACCCAAACCAAGGTTTTTAGGATCCAGCCGCAACAACTTTTAGACATGCCTTTGTCAGGTGTTGGTGTATGAGTTATGCCCTAATGAGGAGCATAAGAGGTTGGAGATGTTCTAGAAAATAGATCTACTTCAGTTTTACAGTGGACAAGGAGAGAATAATTATGATTTTCTTGTGAGTTGTCATTAGATGTTACAAAATGTGGGGTTGGTGGAGTCCCACAGAGTGGATCACAATTATTTTCACATGTGTGGCCAAGTGGTGGCGGTCTGATGTCGATACTCGTCTCACCATGCTTTGGTGATTTTACTAGATGAGATCAAGAATTTGTCAATTAGTGGTACCTCATCTCGGTTCAGTGTACCTGTTCATGCAACTATTTAAGTGTTTGAGGGAGATTATTTTGGACAAGGCTTCTACAACTCGGGTCAAAACTTATCAGGATTGTTGTTAGAGGTTTTCAGGTTATGGTGACCATTCAGTATATTCGGATACTTTTCAGTATATGTTGGTTCCTAGTCCTACTATGAGTGTGGTGGATCATGTAAATCAATAGGGATTTCTATAGACTTCGAGCGGGAAGCCGACATCAATAGTGTTTTGTAAAGTAGTTGCTTAATTCATTTCTATTTTTATAAAATTGAAAAGTTTTTTTTTAAAAAAAAAGTGAGTAAAATTTTCAAATTCAACTTGAAAAAAAATGAACAATTTAAAACACGAATATCGTAAAAAAAAAATGTTATTTTAAGAAAAGTGAATACAATTTATATATCATGATTTTTATGCAAAGATGACAATGAACAAAAAACCACTTATTTCTTTTTGTCACATTCGCATTAGCTGGTCTTGATTCATTCAATTATATTTGACCAAAATAAACTTTTTACCAAATCTAACAACAACCCATTAACGCGAGGTATGCCTGTTTTAAGAAGAAAAAAATTGGATCATAATTTACCAAGTGATTTAGTTCCTCTAAAAAAAACACTCAAAACTTTTCTTTAAAAATGGAGAAAGTTAAAGAAGATATGGCGTTCGCATGTCTAGTGCGACGCCATGGATTAGAAAATTGGAAAATGATGGCTGTCAAATTTTCAAATTCCATTTCCGATCGACATTGATGTATTCTTTAATTTTCGTATGTAGAATGTCAGGTCAAGTATGAAAGTTTAAAAAGGCGTTTTAAGTGTCTATATCAGACAAATTTTACTGAAGAAGAAGATGATGTGAGTGCATTTATATAGTTGATGACAGATAAACTTACAAAGACTTATATAGATTATTGGACAGAGCAAGTCAAACTAAGGGATACTCATCTTTTTCATAAATCCCTCTGTTTACCTTTTTAAATATTTTTCACTTATGATGTTTGAAGAATTATGAGTTTTCACTAATGTTTTGTTTGATCCACATTTATATGATGGTTTTTGTAAAAACAAAATTATCTAGGAGATACAAAATATATCCAAAGATATATTATCTTTTCTAAAGCTGAGGTATTGGAACACAAATAAAGTATCACTAATTGGTACAATCTGCACTAAATTTTATTTTATTTTTTCAAATAAAATGTTCTTGATTCCATTTTATTATTTCAAAAAAAAATCACTATCACTAAACATCAAAACTCTATTGTTAAAATATTTAGGGGAAAATTGTCAAACAATACTATTAACTATATACTTTTTAATAACAAATTTCCTAGCAAATTCATGTTTTTCTTATAAAATCACTAATTGATTGTTAGCTTTGATCCCCAAATAATTATTCATTAGTTTTGGCTATGTTTATTGTCCAAATTTATATTGTAAATCTATTTTTTTTGGTACACTAAAAAAAACTAAAAAGGAAAAAATAAATTTTGATAAGTCAAATTGCTTAAATCTTCCAAGAGAAAAAACTTCATATTATTGTTGGTGACTTTCCAAACTAGAAATTATTCTTTATTTTAAAAAATAAAATAAAATTGGAGTTAGAGAAAAAGAAAATGGAGGAGGGGATTACTAGGTAGAGTCAAACCCTCACCAATAAATTGAAAATTTAGCTAGTCAACCAACTTAGCTACTAAGATTCTCCAACTACCATCTTTGAATGTTACCATCTTTATTTCTCAAAGAGTCTGTCATATTATTTGTAATCTCTCTTCAAATGCATATTTTATTCTTCATTTCTATCAAGTGTTTATAATTTTCACTAATAGCAATATGAGAGTGAAATTATGTAACCACATTTTTTTAATTATAAATTGACAGCAAAAAGGTAATATGATTATTGATATCTTTATTTATGCTATGTTTATGTAGAAAAAAGTTTCCAATTTTTTTTTAAATAAGAAGCTGAAGAAAGAATAAAGTTAAGTGAAGAAAAAAAGAGATGATAAATCCTAATGACAAAATGGAAAATATTAATCAATGTTTCATAAAAATTCTTGATGTGGCGAGATCTCACAAGCACTATTGTCTTTTAGAATCTCAACTTCTCAGACAGGTAAATACATTACTAATCTATATGTTGTGGTTTCTTATTTCTTATACTTATATTTGTACTTTAATTATAAACTAAAACTTATACAATCAAAACGAATGATTTCTTTCTTCTATTTCATGTGACATTTCTTTCCTCTTTAATCTATTATGAACAGAAATAGTATTTTCTTAATTGAAACATGATGAACTTTGAACCTCATATCTTTTTTATCTTTAAAGACATGTTTACTTTGACTCTACATGGAACAAAGAATTTTAGAACTTGTGGTCTTAAATACGGTGTAATATTTGTGTGACTATAAAACTTCTCACTAATGATAAAATAAAAAATTTACAGCTTGACTATTTTCAAATATAGACATATGTCATATTTTTTAACAGATTGATAGTAAAATGGTGTTACATAAAATCGGAAAGAAGGGAGTATCTGACATGTTTAATACCAAAAGTCATTTTTTTTTAAAAATCATTATTGTGAGGTCAAATTTACAGTACAAGGATCATAAAACGTGGATTTTTATATTCGTTATTAGTGCTAATATTTATAATTTTTTTAGAAAGATATATATTATACTAAACAAATTAAGCAGCATATGAATTTTTATATTATTTAAAACAAGTTAGAAAAAGATGTTTTTCGAACTTGGAAATTGCCAATTTCTTTAAAGATATCTTATTGATTTTCAACAACGTCAGTGTTTATTATCCGAATGAAACTCTTCAATATTTTGTCGTGCTTAAACTCAGAGCCATTATTGTGAGAAACCCTAATTTTGTCGCGAAATTGTGTGTGGATCAGCAGAAGTAGACAAACCAGTGTTGACCAAACAAAAATTGGAGAATGGGGCATAGAATGCACATAACAAAGCTCAAGAAGGCGAGTCATTAGTGAGGAGGAGTACGAGAGTGAGAAATAAGGTTTGATGTAACACCCAAAAAAATTTTTGAGCCAAGACTTGAACCATCCTTCGTTGTGAGTAGGATTTTACAGAGGAATTAATTTTTTTTTAAGTGTTAAGTTCACTAGATGTAGCACCTTGAGTTCGTTGTGCCTTATCCCTTTTGTAATTTATGTAACCTCTAGGCCATTTATCTACCCAATTTACTACCCCATAATCTATTCATTGCAAGGAAGAATTTCTCCCCTATAAATAGTGATGGTCTTACTCTGTTAGCAAATCGTTGAGAATAATTGTCTTTTGTTTAGTAACTGAACGTGGTCAACCATGGCCATAACTTCTCATTAATTGAAACTCCATTATTTTTATCTTTTTTATGTTTTGTAATTCATGTAACTTCTAGGTCATTTATCTACCAAATTTACTACCTCATAATCTTCTATTCATTGCAAGGAAAATTTTCTCCCCTATAAATACTAATGGTCTTACTTTGTAATTAGCAGAACGTTGGGAGTAATTGCCTTTTGTTTAGTGACTGAACGTGGTCAGCCATATTGGCCACAAATTCTCATTGAAACTCCATTATTTCACTCATTATTCTATATTTTAATGTCTTCTAAGTCATGTAACCTCTAGACCATTTATCTACCAAATTTACTACCCCATAATCTTCTTATTCATTGCAAGGAAGAATGTCTCCCCTATAAATAGTGATGGTCTTACTTTGTTAGCACAACGTTGGGAGTAATTGCCATTTATTTAGTGACTGAACGTGGTCAACCATATTGCCCATAATTTCTCATTGAACTCTATTATTTCACTCATTATTCTATCTTTTTATGTTTTGAAACTCATGTAACCTCTAGGCCATTTGTCTATCCAATTTACTACTCCATAATTTTCCTATTCATTGCAAGAAAGAATGTCTCCACTACAAATAATGATGATTTAAGAAATTATAGAGTGCATAGAAGTGAGTAAAAAAGAGTTCTTATTAGTTGAAGAGGGATGTTCTTTTTAGGGTTAAGGGTCTGAAAAATACTCCAACTTTGGCTGAAATTGTTATTACGATACCAAACTTTGAAAAGGACCTTTTGCCCCTCTGTACTATTTAATAGTACCTTTTACCCCCTGTACTATTTAATAGTGTATTTTAAAGGTATATGTGTGCTTACGTGGACATTATAAATATTGCATCATTTTAAATAATAATGTGTCCACGTGGGAACATATATACCTTTAAAATACACTATTAAATAGAGTAGGGGGGGTAAAAGGTTGAAGTATTTTTCAAACCCTTATCCCTTCTTTTTATGAAGCTTTGGATTCAATTCTTGTCCCGTATTTGTTGAGTTGTACTTTGAGATTGAGGTATGTTGTCCGGAGAGGACAAGTTAAGAAGATTATTGCTAGACCGGAGAAAATACTTATTCTCATGGGCTTAAATCTCCTTAAAAAGAGCAAGATATATATTCATGTCTCAACCTGAAGATAATTTATTTTCTTTATTTTATTTTCAATTGTAATTTTGTAATTTCACCAACAAAAACTACTTGACTTTCCCATATAAATATATATCATCCTGTAATTTATTTTATTTTATTTTTTTAACAAAACTATACTATCTAATCACTTGAACAATATCTACGCATAAACCTAAATTTGTTTTCTCTGTTGCTATTTTATTGTCATATTTTTTTTCCTTTCAACCATGTTATGAACTTTTTTTTTGAATCGTGGGTCTATTAGAAATAATATTTTTATCACACAAAAATATGGGTAAAATATGTGTACATCTTAATTCTTACCCTCCTCAAACTCACTTGTGAGATTAAATCGAATGTTCACTACTAGAAAAACCGACTTCAAAAGAGGTCTGAATAAATCCATCTTTTGAATTGTGGATCAATTAGAAAAAAATACTCTTTATCCCGCAAAGGTAGGGATAAGTTATGTGTATTCCTACCTCCTAGATTCAACTGTAAGATGAATATGTTTTTCACTACTAAAATTTGATATTGGGCAAGACTTCATTAACATCAAGTTATGGTAATGTTAAAAGAATTGATCATAAATCTTGACAAATTGCCTTACAAAAAGTCATGGTGATCGTCAAAATTTTGTCCACAAACCTGGATGAATCACCATAATATTTTCAGCATTAACGACAATATCATATTGTTTGATTTATCTCTTGATATATTTGGGATAGTTTTGAAGGAAGTGGATCTGATACACTCCCTACTAGTATTGTTGAGCTATGTCCATTTATACTTTGTAATTTCATCATTCTTTTGCTATTAAACTAAAACTATGCTCTTGAAAACTCAATGATATATTAATGTGTGTGTAGAACTTTTCCAGCCCATTTCAATGGAATGTTTTTTCTTTACTAATCATGAATAGCTTGGTTCTACGGGTTGAAATCTCTCTTTTCGAAAGGGTTAAACACGGTGAAGTTTGGCATTTTAGCTAAGCAACTTTGTGATGAATTGGTAGCTATGAGAAAGAAAAGTTCTGAAGGACACTACGATAGCAATTTGGAATGCTAGTTTATCCATTAATATTTTCTTAAATTTATTTTTAAGGTTAGTTAACATTTCTCTTTCTTGACCTTTCTAGTAAGGTTGTAACTTAGAGAACTCTTAATTACCATTCCTATATTCCATTGTGCTAATCTAGGAATTCTTCCTTTTTACTCCCATTCTTTGTCCTCAATTAATTAAATGTTTTTTATTTCTTGAGTTATCCCAATACGTTGTTAGTATATTTATGAGAAAGCATCTCACCTATATTTCTTTGCACTTTTCAATATTTATTGTTATAATGATATTGTGAAATCATTATGACCATACAAAATAGTAAATTCTTTGAAATTTACTTCATCTCCATAAAAGACTCACTCCCCTTCACTTGTAATACAATTTTCTTACTTAAATAGTCTTGCCTATAGAAAGTAAGATACACCAATATTGAAGATGGAAGTGTAGTTAAGGTAATAATTCTTCATATCCCCTTTAGCTAATGATGAAGGAGAATGTAGACCATTTTTCTCGAGATGATAATATTGTGCCCTCCTGATTTGATGCGCGTAATTCCTTTTCGTAGATATAAAAAAAAGATCAAAGGTATAGTCAATAAGTAGGAGACCTGGCATTGATCTATCATCCTCATCTACTTTTACTTGTTTGCACATTTTTCATGAAAGGCGATTCAAACCAAAGGTAGGACTTTCTACCTTTAAGTCTGTGACATAAGTACTTGAACATGAGAAGGGTTTCAATGTTTACTAGATTCCTCTACTATATATGTCTAATGGTTAGGGGGACATAATTTCTTTATATTTTCTTGATTATGGTGTATTAGAGTTTGATATCTAAAGAGTAAATCATCCTTGGTCATTGTGCATATTGGGAGTTCATTGAGAGAATCAACAAATTCGATTCATATTGTTCAAAAAATTATGGAGCTAGAAAACTCTTCAGAGTTACTTCATCTTTGGATCAATAAATCTCTCATAGTATCATTATCTACAATAGATGGAATTTTGATTGTTTATATTCCTACACAATCCGAATGTAAGTAGTTTTGAAGGGGGGTGAAGGTATTTTCTATATGAGGAACTCACGAAAATCTTGGCAATTCCATATTTTAACTCTTTTGAAAATATTACATGATTGACATTTCTTTACCATATTCCGATACTTCCTACATTACCCCTACAACCCTTTTTTTAAAGAATGTTTTTTGGTCGTATAGGCCATTTTATTAATTATCAAAACATGAAAATAAAGTTTTGGCCCAAGCCCAAAATAAAACAATCAAAACAACATATTTCTAATCTGATTAGGGTAAAGCCCACTTTCATTAACCCTATCTATAAAAGCTAACTTCAACTTCCTCTTGATCTCACTTTCATTTCTTCTCACTATGTTGCCTCCTTGCTCACGGCTGAATGTTACTCTACTCCTTTTTCTCTTGTGGGTTGTACCAGCTCCCTATTCTAGCATTCTCATCTCTCTTCTTCTCATATAATATGTCTCACTCAATCAAGGTAATGTAACTCTTATCTTTTCCCTTCTTTTATTCATCACTGTTCTAACTCTCTGTTGTTTGTCTAGGTGAAAGAATTTTTTGTTGGAAAAACTTATTCTAGAATTTTGAAATTTTCTTTTGAGTTTTAAAATCGGCAAAAAGGGAAAAGTCATTTATGAAGAGAATCAAAGGAAACTCTTCAATTTCTTACCTATAAGATGTTAATTACTTTATTCCAAATCACACATGTAGTCATTACACATTTCTAATATATATTTAGTGATTTGAGATTAAATCTTAAAATATTTAAGATTATATTCATGTAGTGGTGTTCTATACATATCATGAAGTGATATGGATTAGTCATCATGGATATGAAGACCATCAAGTCGATTCAAATTAATTTGGATACCTTTGAAGATTAATGAAAGAAGCATGGAAGGTTTAAAATATACAAAAATGAAAATTTAAGCATGAGGTGACTACATTTTAAATAATTAATAGGCTAGACTTTCCTTGGTTTTAGCTCAAGGGTATTATTGTAACTAGCTTAGGTTAGTTTATCTACTATTATAAATTGCAGAAACTAGGGTTTATTTTAGGGGTTGGTTTTTGAATGAACATTTGATGTTTAGGCTTCTTTGTGAATTTGGGGAAACCCTCACATCTGTTCAATTGATACCTCTTGATTATTTGGGTAAGTCTTCACTTTTATGAGTTCAATTTTTTTTTACCTTTAGATTTTACTCTAGTAATTAAATGCCTTTTAGTTGCTAGATCGTCCTTTTTTTCTTCTAAATTTCTATGTCTTTCTTTCCGTTTCTTAATAGTATATTTTTTTTGCTTGATTGTGGTTCACTTTATTGTTCTTGCATCTAGAATTACATCAAGTGTCTCTCCCTCTTCCTTTCCATTTCTAAACCATATATCTTGCTTGCTTGATTGTGGTACTAGGTAAGTCTATCCTTCAAGGCATAAACAGAAGAAATCACCAAGATTTTTTGCCATCGCTGAAAATTGTACTTGATACCTCATGGTTCTCAACTCACTTCCTTGAAGACCAGGTAATGTTTTGATTGTATGCTAAAAAAATTATATTTCTGATGCAAAAGGAATTTTCCTCTAGTGAACAATATATTTAATTGCCTTTTAATTATGTTCTATGAACCCTACTATTTTTGGTAGGTATTAAGTAAATTTTGGTGCACCTCCAATCTCTGAAGTTCTTTATGTCTTCATAATCCAATTATTAGGTTAACATAGTGTGGGGATTGGAAGTATAACTTATACATGTCACCTATATATCCATTCCTTCTCGCTCTGATCCAAAAAACCAAGAGAATTCCCCCCCACTAGCTTAGAATTGACACGTAATTGTTGTTTATATCAAAATATTTTTTGACAAATGCCTTTATCATAACTTTCACATAATGCCTTATGATTAAACCTTTTATACTAGTATGATCAATAAACTGGTAGCTTCTATATTCACTCAAAATTTGCTTAGTTTGATATTGGATTACTTAACATTGGGTGTTATAATGGGTGTTCAGGAGTTATTATTGTCCAGATACCTAATGGAAAGTGTTGCTTGGCTTGGAACGTAGTGATCCATATCATATGTAAAAATATAGGACATAAAAGGAAACGTGTTAGCATTGTGTGTTGCAGTAGTTATTATTGTCTAGATACCTAATGCAAAGTATGATTGGCTT
>JAJONZ010016825.1:0-11024 GCA_029582445.1 Solanum paucissectum | reverse complement strand
AAAATCTATTGAAACATGTTTCATATGAGTATGAAACACTGGGTTGTGAGATAAATAAGTAACTCCAACATTGTCATAGTAGATTGTTGGTGTCTTCGGAACGGTGACATATAACTCATGAAGTAATTTTCGCACCCAAGTGAGCTTTGCAAGTGCATTGGCTACTAATTTGTACTCGGCCTCGGTGGATGAGCGAGCCACAACATGTTGCTTTTTTGATGACCAACAGACCGGATTTGGTCCAAAGAAAAGAATGTAACCTGAAGTAGATATTTTTTCATTTGGATATCACCAGTCCAGTCTGCATCAGCATTCATATACAAATTAGAATCAGAGCTGCAAAGGATGCGAAGTCCTAAACTTGCAGTTTCATTGAGATACTGGAGAAGTCTTTTAATTGCTTTCCAATGTCCATCAGTCGGTTTATGCATAAATTGTGACAATTTATTGACTGTATAAGAAATGTCAAGCCGAGTGAGTGACAAATACTGCAATTTGCCAAGGGTGCGTCGCTAGTGCGTGGCATCAGTAGGTGGAGAACCATAAGCTACCCGAAGTGGGACACTGGAACACATGGGAGTAGAAACACCCTTACAATCGTCCATATCCAGTTCAGAAAGAATGTCCAGTATGTATTTGGATTGAGAAAGAATGAGACCATCCGGGACTTGTTTAACGTCAACACCCAAGAAAAGTTCAGATAGCCAAGATCCTTCAATGAAAATTGTTCTGCCAAGGAACTGATGATAAATTTAATCACTGGTGGATGAGTTCCAGTGACTATGATGTCGTCAACATAGACAAGCACATAAATAGTTACAGCCTAATGCTTTCATACAAATAAAGAGGTGTCAAATTTTTTTCTGACAAAGCCCATTTTCAGCAGATATTCACGCAGAGCATTATGCCAAGCCTGTGGGGCTCGTTTGAGGCCATAAACAGCCTTCTCCAGTTTGCAAATATGAGTCAAGAATTGGGAATTAATAAATCCTCGGGGTTGAGACATAAAATCTTCTTCATCCAATTTGAACTTGCAGTGATCACCAAAGGCATTGGGATTATAATTTCTCTTAGGCCTTGCATTTCCAGCTCTAGAGTACAGAGCTAAAGCATCTAATTACTATAGCATAGGCCTGATTTACACTTGGAACGGGACTAAGTAGTAGAATATGACTTCTAACTTGAGAATAAGACTCAATTAGTCCCACTAGAAACTGATATAATTGTTGTCTTTGAAGATTGATGATAAACTCTTTGGATCTGTCACAGCTACAACTAGGAGCAGGGATCATAGAGTAAAATTCATCCCACAGTGTAATACTCTGATACTGACTGAGTAACTTGAGTGCAAGTCGTAATCTCCTGATGAATGTTGTTGTACTGTCAAGTCATCCGAAACGATTAGTTGCATACACTACACCCCAATCAGATTGTTAGCCACATAATTCATTAGCCATGACAGTACAACAACATTCACACGTTCCCATTGATGTCCTAGACCTTCAGGAAACGATTCCTTCTTCCAAGTACCATCAACTAGTCCTAATTTGTTGCTTCCAAGTAATGCAATACTCATAAATCTACTCCACACAACATAGTTCTCATTTCCTTTCAATAGAACGAAATAATTGATGCATAAGTGGACTATAGATACAAATTATAATCGATTGTAGTACTGTTAACTCCAGTCGTAGTAGCACCAATGTTCCCATTCCTTCTAACTACATAAACTCAGAAAATGTTAACAACTTTCTTTATACACACAAGTTTATGTAACTAGACTTATCACAAACACCTTGCGAGCAGATTTTTTCGAGAATATTTCTTTGACTCTACTGTCTCTTTCATGCAATTGCATTAAGCAATTGCTTATATAATGACTAATAAACTGAACACAAATTTGAGCAATTGCATTTAACAATTGAAACTCATCTGAGACTAAGAAAATGTAGCCATTGTAGCTGAGATTTGAGAATTCAAGAATAAAATCTCATCTGATTCCTTCCTGATACTCGCATTGAGAGACCGACTAATTTAGATTATTATTGCCTAAGAAGCTGGGAAGGCCCTTAAACTTCTAGTCTTCTACAAATCAATTACATTCTTGAAATATGTTTCAGTTTGAAAAAGTTAGTATGGATATTTGACGAGAGTCTCCTCGCTAAAAATTAGCGAGGCTCAAATTAGCTATGCCTCTTGTATCGCTGGCAGCCCTCGGTAAATCCTGATTATACTACTCTTATTTTCAGTCAACTTAATAATTATTTTCTCAATTCAAGTTAATGTTTCAGTTAGATTAAGTTAATAAAGATAATTTTGCAGAAACCTGAATCACTGAACATAATAAATTAATTATGATCTAGTCAAGATTATGTTAATTTAACTTAATTATTATATATGCACATCTTGCTAAATGTGATAGTCACCTAAACAAAAGATGGATCTGAAATTCATCTCTACCTTTCTCTGCTTTGTTCTGCTTCATTCATCAAAAACATTTGGTGATCATTTCACTAATCAAAGTGATTTAGAAACTTATATAGTACATCTTGAATTTAATGATCAACTTTTCTCAAACTCCAAAGATGTACTTCTCTGGCATCAATCATTTTTGCCTACAAATTCAAATCACTCATCGCGCATTCTATATTCTTATCGTCATGTGTTCAATGGTTTTGCTGCTATGTTGTCATCAGACGAAGTGAGAGAAATGGCAAAGAAGCCAGGTTTTGTGTCAGCGCGTCCCCAACGAATATTTCAGATGCACACCACACACACACCAAGTTTCCTTGGCTTGCACCAGAATGTTGGTTTGTGGAATGCATCAAATTCAGGTAAAGGTGTGATTATTGGTATATTAGATTGTGGAATTGATCCACATCATCCTTCATTTAATGATAATGGAATGCCTAATCCACCACTTAAATGGAAAGGTAAATGTGAGTTCAATGTTACAACTAATTGTAACAAGAAGCTTATTGGAGCAAGAAATTTTGTGCAACCGGATATGTCCCCTACAGATGATTATGGACACGGGACACATACTTCAAGCACAGCCGCCGGAAACTTTGTGGATGGTGCCAATTTTTATGGTAATGCTAATGGCACAGCTGTTGGCATTGCTCCCCGAGCCCATGTGGCCATGTACAAAGTCTGTGATGCATTTTATTGTCTAGAATACAAGATTTTAGCTGGTCTTGATGCTGCAATTGAAGATGGTGTGGATGTGATTTCCATTTCAATTGGATTTGGACACTTACGGTCGCCTTTATATGATGATAATATAGCTATTGGCACTTATAGCGCGATGGAGAAGGGGATTTTTGTAAGTTGCTCTGCAGGAAATGGTGGACCGCGTAGTGGTACTGTGGAAAACGGGGCCCCGTGGATTCTCACAGTTGGTGCTAGCACAACAGATAGAAAGATAAGTGCGGTTGCAGTTTTGGGTAACGGAGCTGAGTATGAATGCGAATCAGCTTTCCAACCAACGAATTTTTCGCGAAAATTGTTACCACTTGTGAATGGTACGAATTGTGAATTGTTCAATACAAGCGATGTCAAGGGTAAAATAGTGTTGTGTGATTCAAGCAGTGACTTGTCTAGAAAAGACATAGCAAGAATAGTGAAAAAAGCCGGTGGTGCTGGCATGATTCTCATGAATGAAAAGTATGCAGGCTCTACAACATTCTCAGAATATGACGCCGTTCCCACGACACAGATTAGTTACAACGATGGACAAGAGATCACAAACTATATGAAATCAACATCAACACCAGTTGCAACAATAACATTCCAGGGAACGAAGATTGGAGACAAGCACGCCCCAACGGTTGCTTACTTTTCTTCTAGGGGACCATGTATGCAGAGTCAGGGCATACTAAAGCCGGACATTATTGGCCCTGGAGTGAATATCCTTGCAGCATGGCCAATCTCTATAGGAGGTGAGACAACATCATTGACGTTTAACATCCTTTCTGGAACGTCGATGTCTTGCCCTCTCCTTGCAGGAGTTGCAGCATTGTTAAAGAGCGCACATCCTGATTGGTCTCCAGCTGCAATTAAATCCGCAATCATGACCACAGCTGATATCATCAACCTTGGAAACGATCCAATTCAGGACGAGACACTTGAACCTGCTGATCTACTTACAATCGGATCAGGGCACGTGAATCCATCAAGAGCAAATGATCCAGGACTCATTTATGACATCCAGCCCGAAGATTACATCCCATACTTATGTGGCTTGAACTATACAGATGATCAAGTCAGTGCCATTGTAAGAAAGAAGGTACATTGTACGTCAAGTATACCTCAATCAGAGTTGAACTACCCATCATTTTCAATTCCTAAGGAATCAAGTGCTCAAACTTATACAAGGAATGTGACTAACATTGGAGAAGAAATTTCAGCTTACACAGTTAAAGTATTTGGGCTCAAAGGTGTCGAGGTGACTGTTAATCCTAAAATCTTGAAATTTACAGCGTTGAATCAGAAGGTGTCGTATAATGTAACAGTTAAGTCATTAGATCTTACAGGACATTCCCAAGGATACATAATTTGGTCTTCTAATAGGCATTCTGTTAGAAGTCCAATAAAAGTATTTCCCCATATCAGTGTGATTTAATTGATTGGATTTTTTTAATAAGAGATGACTTCTTCATGGAGTATTATTTAGGCAAAGTCCTATTTGTTCTTATCTGATTCTTTTGAAATGGGAAATGACCCATTCTAATCTTTCCAATTTCAGACTATTTTAATCTCTCAAATTTTTGCCAATGGATTTGGTCCGTGGAATTTTTTGCATTAAAAGTGGATAAGATATAAGGCAAAAGGGTCGGGTGGACCCTTGTACTTGTATGCATTTGTATTGTAAACCTTTCTACTTGCCCATTTGTCATCTGAACCCGTGAACCCATTTAAACACTATTTTGGCATCCTATGTGGCAGTTAATACCAAAGAGCATGTGAGACACACCTATTAGAAGTGTGAGACCCTAGGAAAAGGGTCTAACAGTCACATTAGGGTTTTATAAAGTCATCATCTTTCTATTTGCATCTAACTCCATTGTTGGACAAAATATGAGATGTTCTTGGCCACTTTTTCGATCTTTTGCCCCCAAATTTCTTTTCAGTTGTTTCTTGTCATTATACTGCTCTCTTTATTATGAAACAGGTCATGAAACGCATAACACTACTACCAAAACATCTTACACTAACATTAGGCACAAAACAAAGCAAAATCCCCAAAATTATTCAACAAAAATCAATGTAATTAACTAAAACACCAAAACCAAACAAAGACGCAAATAGAAGATCAAATCCAGACTAAACAACAAATAAATTCGAAAATAAATTAAAAAGCCTACCTAGATAAGTCAAAAATCAAACAAAACAACCAAAAAAAACTCAAATAATTTTCGACTTTGACCCCTTGTTTCAGTCATCCACCACCCAAATGACCCCTTATTTCAGTTCCAAGCCAAACTCAAACTTACTGCCTTCTTCTCGTCCTCCTCGCCTTCTCCGACCAAACCACCGTCATTCTCACCGTCTCTGACAAGCATCAACCAGCAGCTATAAGAGAGAACCAACAACAATAAAAACCCCAAACCAACTCCACCAATAAGCCTCGACCTTCACAACACCGCCAACCCTGAGCTCCGGTGAAATTGTGAACAACTAGAAACAATCAGATCACCCAACAGACCTCCACTCTTCCTTAGCACCACTGGTCACCACCAAAACCCCTATCCAACAAAAGCCAAAATCAACTACGAACTCCGACGAGATTGTGAACAACCAGAAATCATGCCAACATTTTTTACTTCAATGGAAAGAGTAGAAGAGATTGGAAAAAGGAAAAGGGTAAGGAAGGTGAGAAAAAGGGATGAATACAGTCATGGCAAAGAGAAATAAAAATTGGAAAGAAACTATATATATAAGTGTCATTTTATAATTATTTTTAAAATTATGTGTCAGCGTTTGTGTTACACACATAGTTGAGTAGTAAAAAACGTGTTTAAAATATTGTGTTTTGATGGGTTCAGGGGCTCAATTGACAAAGGGATAAGTAGAAGGATTCACAATAAAACACATACAAGTACAAAGGTCCACCAAAACCCTTTTTCCAACATATAATGGGGATGTAACAACTAATGAAAAAACCAACATCATCTATATCACTATGATGTTATTGTTCTTTTTTAAGGAAAACAAAGTATCTCGTCAAATGTGTTGTATTTTGGTGTTTTGATGATTTAACTAACTATGGAGGAATATGATGAGTTCAGAACCTATTTAAGTCATAAAGAGATAAGAATGACACAAATAGTCCACATATTTAA
Organism: Solanum paucissectum; assembly: GCA_029582445.1. Taxonomy (NCBI): domain Eukaryota; kingdom Viridiplantae; phylum Streptophyta; class Magnoliopsida; order Solanales; family Solanaceae; genus Solanum; species Solanum paucissectum. The sequence goes on along the minus strand of JAJONZ010016825.1, from coordinate 4,680 downwards.
GATGTAACTAAAATAGGCTTAGGGTGTGTTTGGCATGAAGGAAAATGTTGAGTGTTGGGTGTGAGGATCAAGTGTTGAGTCAGGAGTCAAGGTTGGGGTTAGGGTCAGGGTGGGTCTCGGGTCGAGTCTCGAGTCGGGTGTCGGGGGCGGGGGCGGGTCTGAAGTTGGGTCTCAGGTCAGGTCTTAGGGTCGAGTCTCAAGTCGAGTGTCTGGGTCGAGGTCGGGATCAGGTCTCAAGTTGGGTGTGAAGGAAGAGGTCAGGGTCAAGTCTCAATTTTAGTGTTGGGGTCGAGGTCGAGTCTCAGGTTGGGTATTAAGTCAGGGTCGGGTATCAAGGCTCGATCATAGTCAGGTTTGGTATCGGGGTGGGGGTGAAGTCTCGAGTTAGATATCGAGGTCGAGGTTCAGTTTAAGTCTCAGGCCGGTCCTTATGGTAAGATCTCCGATCAAGTCTTGGATCGCGGTTAAGGTCGGATGTTAGGGTCAAATCTTAGTAGTTACGGTTGGTCTTAGGGGTTGGGGTCGGAGTTGGGTTTAAGATAAGGTGTTAGTGTCAGGTCTTGAGGTGAGTGTTAGGGTCGAGTCTTGGTCAAGAGTCAAGAATGAGGTCGGGGTCAGGTTTCGAGTTCGGTGTTAGGGTCGGGATCGAATCTCAGGTAGGGTATTGGGTTGGGTTCGGGTATCAGGTCTCGATCAGGGTCAGATTTAAGATCGGGGTCGGGGTTAGGTCTCGAGTCATATGTCGGGGTCGAGTTCAGGCTTGGGTCTCGGGTCGAGCCTCGTGATTGGATCTCAAGTCAGGTCTCGGATCGGGGTTGGGGTTGGATGTCTGGATTAGGTCTCGGGAGTTAGGGTTGGATTTTGGGAGTCGGGGTTAGGTTCAGGTCTTGAGTCAGGTGTTAAGGTAGGGGTCATGGTTTGGGTCGGGTCTTAGGTCAGGTTTTAGATAAGGGTTGGGACCGGGTGTTGGGGTTAGGTCTTGAATATCAGGGTCAGGTCTCATGGGTCGGGGATGGATCTAGGGTTGGGTCTTAAGTCTTTAGTCGGGGTCGAGTCTCCACTCTCGGTTGCGGTCAGGGTCATGGTCGGGTTTAGGGTTGGGGTGTTGGGTTAGGTGTTGGGGTTGAGTCTTGAGTCGGGAGTCAGGGTCAAGCTAGGTTTTGGGTCGGGTTTGGGGGCGGGTTTTAAGTCGAGGTCGGGTCTCGAGTCAGTGTTAGGGTTGATTTCGAGGATGGGTCTCGAGTCGGGTCCTGGGGTCGGGGTCAGGACTCAGGTTGGGTTTAGGTCTTGAGATTGAGGTTAGGGTCTCGAAGGGTCGGGGTTGGGGCCAGACTCGGGTGTCAGGGTTGGGGATCAGATCAGGGTCTAATTTTATTTCAATAGTTGTATTTTGAGTCAAATGTTGGATCTGGAGTATAGGTTGGATGTCAAGGTCGGGTTTAGGTTCGGGTGTCTGGATCATATTTGAGTTTGAGTGTCAGCTCTCTAGCATGGTTAGGTCATGGGTTAGGTCTTGGTATCATGTCCTTATTGGGGTCATGGTTAGGGTTGGGTTACAGTTCAAATGTTAGGACTCGTTTCGGGAGTAGGGGTTAGGTTCTGAATCGGGTGTCGAGTTCAGATGTCGGATCAATTATTGGGGTTGATTTTTAGGTTAGAAACTATTTTCATAACAAGTATTTTGTACTCTCTAGAACAAAATAAAAGACATTTTCTAAAAAATATTTTTCATTCACCAATCATACACTAGAAAAAAAAATTCCTCACCAACCAAACGTGAGAAAATAAGTTAGAAACCAACTTATTTTCCACAGAAAATATTTTCCTTCATACCAAACACACCCTTAACGACAGACATTAATCTGTTAACGTCTAGATCTTAACATAAAACGGAAGTTTTTCTTACACTTTATAAAACATAATTTTTTCTTCCACTTTATAAGGTGAAATTTTTTCTTACACTTTATAAAGTAGAAGTTTTTCTCATACTTGTACTTTCTTAAATAGATTTTGAGTATAGACTCTTGTTACTTTTAGGGAAAATTACGCGAGTTGGCAAATATTACTAGTTTATTATTCAACGAGGTTATAGTTTCATTTAATTACTGTGTGTGACTAAAGCTTAATATGATTTTCTATTAAAAAAAGGGACCTATTGCTTATTTGTATACCTAAGGAAAAAAGCCCTTACCGAATTTGTACTCTAATTTATACAAATCTAATATTACCTCTCGTCTCTCCTTTTCCTAATTCTCTCCTATAATCACTCATATACTTTAAATGTGAATTTTGAAATCTATGTTCTCCCTTCTAATCGTGATTTCACAAATCAATGTAACCGCTCAAAACATGATACCACTGGGTTTTTTTCGTTTGTATATGATTTATTTTTCTTGTATTTTGAACAAAAAATTGTCACTAGTCTTCCTATTTTCAATTTTTTCAAAAATAAAATGGATGATGGAGGGTCAAGAACAATTGATGAGGTTGTTTCTGGTTCTTTAGATCGTGACAAATCCGAAGAATCTCAGATTTTTTGTTTAAACCCTAATTGGATTCGAAACTTTCTATTTGCGAAAAAGAAAAAAAGGGGGAAGAGCCATGGAAGGACGACCATGGCAATGAAGAGTTGTACAAGGAGCAATACAAATTGTACTATGTACTTAGTCTTTGTCTTATTCCCTCACCAATAGCCTTTAAACATGTGTAACAATGTGGGTCCATTCTCTTTATATCATTACAATTTTACTATCTATTATAAATTTTAAATGCTTAACAATTATCAAGTTCATTCATATTTAGTTCACCCCATTTATTATTCAATCTTCACTATATTTTTTACATGCCCTATATTTAGTCCTCACAATTTAAAATCAAGTTAGCTTTTTCAATAGTACTATTTTAAAAATGTTTTTAACTATATAAATCATCTTTCAGAACTCAAATGTTTTTAAAAAAAATATTTAAACAAAAAAATGCAATTTTTATTACTCCCATTATTCTTAAATACTTATCATAATTTTCTTTTTGAAAGTCAAACAATGCAAATTTTTATAAATTACTAATTAATTCTCAATACTACTATCCTCTTGTCTCAAATAAGAAGGGGGGATTAATTTCTTTTTAAGCAAATTATCTTGTTTTTGAAATATTAATAAATTTCATGAACATACTATATGACAAATTTAAATTTCAAAATTATTTTATATGTAGTTGTAATTCATAAAAAAAAAAAGATTATTTAAAGATTTATCAATTGAAACTAGACAGAAAACTTACAAACATAACTTATGCTTTGAAACTACATGTAATCTCTTTCACTAGAGACATAAATGACACAAATACTTTTAAGTATGAATCATCTTACCATGATCAAAAAATTTTAAAAAAATTATCATACTAAAAAAGTAAAAATAGAATTACAAAAAAAATAAATTATCTTTAAGACAGACAAAATAAATGTAATTTTACCTGAATTTTTGTTATTTTGTTATAAACAAAAATAATTGAATGGAACTGTAGTTGTGCGAGTTAGATATAGAATTTTATTATTATTTAATAAAATAAATTTATGACTTGGCTTTATTTATTAATAGTCCATTAAACTTGTCACAAAATTTCATTTCGATACTCAAACTACGGCTTGTTCCGATAGAACATCTAAACACTTCACACATTTATTGTTCAAATTTTGAAGAAAAAAAACTATGTGCGTGTGATTACAAATGCTTATTAAATGGTTATGTTAACCACATAAACATGTCATCTCAGTTAATTATATCTACATCCACCAAATTAGAACATGCTTGAGGTTTACCCTTTTTTATATGGGTCGAATACATAAAATTAAAGAAGATGACATATTTTATATCCAACATATATTTGTCATTTAATTTAATGTTAATGTCTAACATAATTTTAAAATGAATATTAGATTACGTATTCTTTTAATATTAGTCGAGATAACTTATATAAGTTATAAGTTATTTTTTAATTTTATAAAATAAAAAAAGTACTTCAAAGTGTAATACCCATTATTACTCTTTAATTTATTTATGTGAAAATATTGAAAATTAATTTATTGTTTAAGAATATGATTAATTACGTATAAATACAACTTAAGACAATAATGTTGGGCCCGTTAATGGGCCTTTTCATATCTAGTTTATACATATACATGATTGTGATTGATTACTGTATATACATAACTATGTTGAAGTGGATTTATATATTTGTATATGTAAATCACATATGTATGTATATATATATATATATGTATATTTGTATATGTAAATCATATGTTCATTATATGTATATACATATACAATTTATATTATATACAAATTCAAGCATCTATATACATGTACAAATATTATCTGACACATATACAGTACAAATATACATATACATTCTATGATAAATCCAACGTATAATTTTTTTCCTTTTAATGGAGGTTTCCCAATATAAGGAATCCAGTTGTTATGGTGTTATTATCGCAGTAGAAGTCATTTTACGCAAAAAAAAAATGTTAGCGTGAATAATGAGATTCATTATTATTTTTGTTACCGCATTTAGTGCTCAAGTATTCATTAATTAAAGGTGGATGATTTGTATAAATTTTTAACAAATAAATTGGGATATACAAACACAAGTTTCTATAGCAACTTAAACTATAGCTAT
>JAJONZ010016824.1:0-20986 GCA_029582445.1 Solanum paucissectum | reverse complement strand
GTTATTACCAAATCGTACTTAATTTTAGAAGTTTGACCAAACAGACTAATACGACATGTTTCATGTACATGTAGGTCACTTAAAAATGGATATGAGACGGAATGTGGTGACAGAGGTGTGACAATTTCAGGAGGGCAAAAGCAAAGAATTGCTATAGCACGGGCAGTAATACGTAACCCAAGTATACTACTTCTAGACGAAGCAACGAGTGCTCTGGATGTTCAGTCAGAGCAACTTGTGCAGGAAGCATTGGATCAACTAATGCTTGGAAGAACGACAGTGGTTGTGGCGCATCGCCTTAATACTATCAGGAATTTAGACTCCATTGCTTTTATTTCAGAGGGGAAGATTTTGGAGAAAGGAACCTATTCTTACCTTAAGGATAAACGAGGCGCATTTTTCAATCTTGTCAATCTTCAATCCACATAATAGTAACTATACTAGCCTTGTTGTATCAGTTCTAATGTTGGACATATTGATAAATGACAATGGGAAAAAGAAATGTGATCTAAGCTTCCATTAATAAGATCAACAAAATGAACAATCCAAAACACACTCTTAATTAAAATGTGAAGATCCTCAAATTCACATCAACCAAAATACCAAGAACAAGAAACCCAAGTGTTGCGACAAGTACAGAATCTAAACCAACATGGTTGGACAAATTAGTCGAACGAGGAACAATAGTTGAAGGGTTGTTGGTCTTAGAAGAATGTGTAGGAAAATTAGAGGCTCCGGCCTGAGGTAATGGCGGTGCAGCTGGAGAAGCCATCTTGTTAATATTATCTTCTACATTTACATGAAGTTTCATCCCTCCAAGGCAATGTAACCTGTTCCCGCAAATGAAGTAACTGTCCCCTGGCACTGTTATTGGGAAACTTGTATTGCCTTTACTGCTCGATTTTACTGTATTTGTTATGTTGCACCTATCAAAATTCTCCTCGATTTTACTGTATTTGTTATGTTGCACCTATCAAAATTCTCCTTTCTTACCTCATACACACTGCAAAACAAGATGAGTCAATAGTTGTAAGTTGTAACTAAGGATTTGAGGAAAATTTAAGTCTTGATCTATAAATGTGTATTTAGAGATAAGATGATATACTTACAAAGAACATCCCTAATGAGAAATCGTTTGCCTAGTAACCATGTATCAAGATCAGTACTAATATCCCAGCCAGAATTATCACCCACCATGTAGTTAGTGGCTGAACCTGAGTATATAAGAGCAAGAATTACCATGACATAAACCAGTAGAAGCTTTGCCATAATTAGAAGATATGAATATATATGTATATTAAGCTTGTGTCACGCAAGACAGGGAACTTTGTAATTAGATTACCTAACTTTATTATATAAAATGTTAGTAGCTTACATAAGGGAATTATACATAAAGTTTGTTGAGATTATGGACAAAGAGAAACTATTTTAAATTGTTATGTTGGTTAGGTGATGGAGCATAGATTGTCCTGATTCAGAAGATAGTTTAACGCTTGTTGACTCCAAATTATCGAGTTAATATCTCAGATGGTCACTCAACTATACATTCTTCTCTCAGAAAGTCACTCAACTATTCATTTTTTTTCTCAAAAAGTCACTCAACTTTAAATTTTATCTCAATTATCCACTCTTCCCTCATAAAATCACTTAACCTATTAAATTAATATTTTAATTAAGATTTTCTGATATAAATTTTTTATTTAAAAACCAATTATTTTTAAAAATAAATAAATTCATTTAAACCATTTAATGACCCGATCTGCTTGACCCGACCCACTAAAAATATAATATTGACCCATTTTATTGATTCTTTCTCTTCTCCTGTGCGTTTTTTTCTTTGTAGTTCTCGAGCAGAAAAAGAATTTCCTTCACTTTCCAAAACAACTGAAGAATGGTGTGTGTCAGGAACAAAAATCTGGCCAAGAAAGGTTACAGTTTTGGAAGATCCACAAGCAATCAAATATTTATCAGCAGGAGTAAAAGTAGCATTTGCCTCCTTAATCAAGAAACAGAACAACACAAAAGCTAGAACCAAATGCACCCATAGCCCCATTTTAATAAGCACCTGGTGGGCACAAGAAACTCCAAATTCCCCAAGGAGGATTAAACACTGATCTTACAAATCATTAATAGATCTATCTGAAGCAATGAAAGAGTAGCAAAGAAGCAATGAATAAAACAAGAAAGAATGAATCTTTTTCACTATTCTTACCTCATTCCTAGAGCTAAAACAAACTTAAAAATTTGAAATGGGTATTCAGAAAAAAGAAGAAATAAAGAAAACCCAGAAGGTGAATACCTCAATACCACCATGAAAACAACAATGGAAAATCAGGAAAAAATAAACGCAGGAGGAGGAGAAAGAGTCAATAGGTCAATATTATATTTTTTAATGGGTTGGGTTAAGTGGGTGGATCTCTAAATGGTTTAAATGGTATTTTTTATTTTTAGATTTTTTGTTTTTTATATAAAAAAATTATATTAGCAAATTTCAATTAAATAGGTTGAGTGACTTTTTGAGAAAAGAATGGATAGTTGAGTGACTTTTGAGTTAAAATTCAAAGTTGAGTGATTTTCTGAGAGAAAAATGCATAGTTGAGTGACTTTTCTGAGAGAAAAAAATGCATAGTTGAGTGACTTTTGAGTTAAAATTGAAAGTTGAGTGACTTTCTGGGAGAAGAGTGCATAGTTGAGTGATCATCTGAGCTTTATTAACTCCCAAATTATCTCTCTCTCTTTTCACTTTGGAAAATGAGAGTCTTACACATGTGACAACCAAATTTTAGGGTGTTGTTTGAGTTGATTTTGATTTCAGCATTATTAGATGGTGTTAGTCTCTTTTCTTGTTTTACTTCTGCATTTATTGTATTATTTGAGTTTTAGGTTGACTTGTCTTTGTGGGATAAGACGAGTGTCATCGTGTTCATTTTTGGATCGTGACATAAATCAAGAAGTGGAAAGGTGGACTAGTTATACAGGAATCTTGAACTTAATATGTCAAGTCTGATAGCAAACAAATGTTTGGTGAGCACATAGAATAGATGTACATATAAATAAACCAGAAGAAGACTGGGAGTATTGTATACTAAATATTGGTTATCATTATACAAGATTCAAATCTCACTAGTTACCCGTAAAATGATACAGTTGAATTTGTATATGTGGTTGATAAGTGTTTATGTTCCTTGATGTTTTGATGATCTCCTCACAAGTGCAGGGACCTGGTCCTCTGTAGAGTATGAATACTCGTCCAGTGGTCAAAGTGATGTACAACTGGAAAGCTGTCTGCATCAGAAAGTTGGTGAAGTTGCAGAGTACTCCACCAATCAGAAGCGACGAGGTTGCTTGTTCATTGGATAATAACTTTTCATGTCTAAATATATCCAAGGAAAAACAACAAATTATCTCATTCATTCAAAGAGAGATATTTCAAGCTTCAAAACAGTAGGGACCTGATCGATTGCTTCAAGTGATTCATGTACCAGTTGTTACTTTGTTTTCTTGCAATAGTGTTTACATTGTAGGATTCGTTTCACTTATGAAAGAAAGGTTTCAAACTTGTGTGAATCATTGTAAGAACTAGGTTAAGGGTAACTTAGGGTCTTACTCTAAAGTCTATATTAATCGGTTAGGATTAGTATAGTGGGCAGTGTTGTATCTACTTAGTCAAAGTCTAAATCATCTAGGAGCTAGTTGATTTAGTGGGCGGTGTGGTATCCGCTTAGCAAAGTCTAAGTTATCTAGGGGTGATAGCTTAGTGGGCAGTGTTGTATCTGCTCTGGCTCATCTAAGTAATAGGAGGTATTGCTTAGAGTTGGGATTAGTAGGCTAATCTCAGTTTGTAAACTAGCTTTTACTTTTGTTTGAGAAGATTAGTGAAAGCAGTTTGAAAAGTCCTGGCAGGCCAGGTCGTGGTTTTGATCCTTTGAGCAAGGAGGTTTCCACGTAAAGTTGGTTGTACAATCTTTAACTTCAACATTTACTTTACTGCTTGTTTCGCAACTGTCCCGAGGACCTGGTCCCATTGATATACGACGCATACATTCCAACAAGTGGTATCAGAGCTTGACTTTTCAATTTGGTTAACACCAAGAAAAGAAAAGATCCAGAAGAAATGATTGCTCCACCCAATATGGAGGAAGGTCAGTCTTCTACCAGGTCACCTCGTTTTAATGGTCAATACTATGGATGGTGGAAGAATCGCATGCATGAATATATCAATGTTGAAGACACTAAGCTGTGTGATGTAATCCTCAACGGACCATACATTCCCACAAAGAAAGTGAAAGACGGAGTACTCACTACAACAGTTGTCAAAACTAGAAAGGAGTACAATGAGATGGACAGAAAAAAGATAAAGAAGAACTATAAAGCAAAAAAGATTCTAGTGTGTAGGATTGGATCCGATGAGTACAACATAATTTCTGCTTGTGAATCAGCCAAAGAGATATGGGACTATCTCCAAACAGCCCATGAGTAACGAGTAAAAGAGTCTAAGGTTGATATGTTTACGACTCAATATGAGAATTTTTGTATGAAGGAAGGTGAAACTATCTTTGAAATGAACTCAAGATTCACTTCCATCACCAATGAATTAAGGTGCTTAGGTGAGCCCATTCCCTTAATCAAACAAATTCGCAAATTTCTCAAGGTTCTTCCCAAGTCATGGGAAAGTAAAGTTGACGCTATAACAGAGGCAAAAGATCTGAAGACACTTGCCATGGATGAGCTGATTGGAAATCTCCAGACCTACGAGCTGAAAAAAAAGCAGGGGACAAATATGAAGGAGGGAAAGAATGAGAAATTTGTTGCTCTGAAAACCTCACAAAATGATGCGACTGAGGAGGAGGATGAAATGGCCTATGTTACTAAAAAGTTTCAGAAAATCATCAAGAAACACGACGTCTTTCAAAATAAAGCTTCGACCAGCAGAGCAACAAATGCAAATGACCTTTGTCATAAATGTGGCAAACCTGGTCATTTTATGAGGGACTGTCCCATCCAGAAGCAGGAAACTCAGGACTTTAGACCTCGTAAGAGGGACTTGGTCCCAGACCATTCTCGAAGGAAGGCTCATGCTGATCAACTGGTAAGAAAAGCCTTGACTATTTGGGGAAATGATTCAAGTGTATCAGAAGAAGATACAGAAAGTCATGAAGATGTTTCAATGATGGCAATTGAAGATGATGAAAATGTCTTCAACTCTATTTTCTCTTTAATGACTAAATCCGATGATGAAGAGGATCAAAATGAGGTAACTCTTTTTGATCTTAAAGATGATTTAGACTCTCTTCCCATTAAAAATTTGAGAAAACTTGTTGCTTTATTAATTGACTCAGTTGATGAACTGACCTCTGAAAATTTGATAATAAGTGAAAAGCTGAGTTTGTGCGAAGATGAAAACTCGGTTCTTAATGCTCAAATGTCTGAACTGAGTATCAGGATAGGTATCCTCGAGACTGATAGTCTGGAACTCAGTGAGGGACCTGGTACTAGTAAAGGGGGGAAGCGGAAACTTAGTGACTATGAGGTTGAACTAGAAGAAAAACTTCAGACCTCTGAGTCCAAGTTAGTTGCCTCCTTAGAAAGAAACTCTTGGCTAATGAAGGAGTTATGTAAGGTCAAGGAAGAACTGAACCACTCTCTAACATGGACTAACTCATCTAAAATTCTCACGAACTTAGCAAGTCAATAGTTCAACAGCAGAAAGGGATTAGGTTGTAGACAGATAGAGCCTCATTTCAATCCACATAGTAAATATGTATATGTCTCAGACATCCTCTTGCCTACCCATTGTGGTAAAACTGGTCATCTGATATAGAAGTGTGAGAAGCTGATGAGAGTAAAAGAAAGTCAGGAGAAGTTTCTTAAGTCAAGAAAAGTTGTTGAGAAAAAGAAAAGGGTATCTGGTCCTGGTTACCATTTTAGCAAGAACACTTTACCTCCATGGACATGAAGGTTTCTCATTAAACCTTTTGACAATTTTCGGTAACTCCGTTTGAAGTGGGTTCCTAAGTCTAATAAGTGATTCATGTGCAGAAGAGAGAGAGCAGTCAATGTTGGTATATGGATAGTGGATGTTCAAGGCATATGACTGGAAATACTCTAAACTTCCTCTCTTTGGAAGCACACCAAGGTGGTGGTGTGTCATTTCGCGGTGAAAAGAAAGGTATTATTCTTGGTATTGGCAAGATAGGAAGAACTGCAGATCATTCCATAGAAAGTGTACACTACATGGATGGTCTGAAGTTTAATCTCTTAAGTGTGTATCAAATTTGTGACAAGGGAAATGAAGTCAAGTTCATGACAAACTGTGCAATTAAGAAAATTGTAATGTTTGCAAAAAGAGACAAGAATGTGTATGTTGTTGATCTTAATTCTATTGAAGAAGACAGCTTGTCATGTCTGAGTGCTCAAACTAATGATGCAAATCTTTGGCATAGACGACTGGGTCATGTAAGTACCTCTTTACTTAACAAGCTTGTTGTAAGGGACCTGGTCCGTGGACTACCAAAGCTGAAGTTCTCAAATGACAAAGTCTGTGACGCCTATGCAAAAGGCAAACAAACAAGATCTTCTTTCAAGGCAAAGAATGGTGTGAGCACTACCAGACCTTTGGAACTTCTCCACATTGATCTGTGTGAACCTGTCAGAATTCAAAGCAGAAGAGGTAAAAAATATATTCTTGTGATTGTTGATGATTTCTCTAGGTACACCTGGAATCTGTTTCTGCGGAAAAAGGATGAGACTGCTAAAATTCTGATTACTTTTGCCAAAGTAATTCAACTGAAGGCCAACTGCAAGATTGCTAGTATTATATCTGACCATGGGACAGAGTTTGAGAACTCTCAAATTGAAAGTTTTTGTGCTGGAAACGAAATCACATAATTTCTCTGCACCAAGAACTCCTCAACAAAATGGAGTGGTTGAGAGAAAGAACAGAACTCTGGTTGATATTGCAAGGACTATGCTGATTGACTCAGGGCTGGCTATGAACTTCTGGGCAGAAGCAGTCAACACAGCATGCTGTTACTAATAGATCAGGTTTATGATAAAGAAGACACCTTATGATTTTTTGAACGACAGAAAGCCTTCAATTGCTCAATTTAAGCCATTTGGGTGCAAATGCTTTGTACTAAATAATGGAAAGGATGACTTGGGTAAGTTTGATGCCAGGAGTGATGAAGGTGTGTTTGTAGGATACTCTTCTACCAGCAAGGCCTACAAAGTGTCTAACAAAAGAACTCTATGTGTCGAAGAGAGCATTTATGTGACATTCGATGAATCTGAGAAAATTGATGATCAAAAGGGAGACCATGAGATGGAGGAGCTGATCAAGGAGAGGGAAGACAAGGATATCCTAAACCCTGGAAATAAACAGGTTGCAAAGAAAATTGTTGCAGATCTCACAGGAGCACCTGGTCCCTCTGATACTACCTAGAAGGTTCCATCTCAAAATCATGAAGATGATGATGTTGAATCTGATGCTGAAATCGAAGAAGAGTCGATCAGAAAGTCCGGATGGAAACATCAATCCTCTCATCTATTGGACAATATCATCTCTCCACTTGACTCTGGAATTCAAACTAGATCCAGGACAAGAAATCTAGTTGCATATTCAGCCTTTATGTCTCCATTGAACCAAGGAACATCAAGGAAGCTCTACATGATGCAGATTGGGTAACATCAATGCAAAAAGAACTCCATCAGTTTGAGAGGAGCAAAGTGTGGCACTTGGTTCCCCGACCTATCAACAGAACAATTATTGGAACAAGTTGGGTCTTCAGAAACAAACTTGATGAGCATGAAACCATTACTAGAAATAAGTCGAGGCTTGTGGTGCAAGGGTATAACCAAGAGGAGGGGGTTGACTATGATGAGACTTTTGCTCCTGTAGCCAGAATGGAAGCCATCAGAATTCTGATAGCATTTGCTGCTCATATGGAATTTAAGCTCTTTCAAATGGATGTCAAGAGTGCCTTCTTGAATGAGAATCTGAAGGAAGAAGTGTATGTCAAACAACCCCCAGGCTTTGAAGATACAGAACTGCCAAATCATGTACTGAAGTTAGACAAGGCTCTATATGGGTTGAAACAAACTCCCAAAGCTTGGTATGAATACCTATCAAAATTTCTTCTTGCAAATGGGTTCAAAAGAGGTAAATTGATAATTATATGTTCTTGAAATCCATAGGAAAGGAGTTGTTGATTGTGCAGGTTTATGTGGATGATATCATTTTTGGAGCCATTACATATTTACTTTGCAAGGAATTTGCTAATCTGATGAGCAGTGAGTTTGAACTGAGCATGATGGGAAAATTCACTTTCTTCCTAGGCCTGCAAATCAAACAGTCCGTTCAGGGTACCTCTATATGTCAAGAGAAATACATCAAGGAACTGCTTCGAAAGTTCATTCTGATTGAGGTAAACGTTCTTGACACTCCCATGAGCACAAGTGTGAAGCTTGACTTGGATAAATATGGAGTTGAGGTAAATCAGACTATGTATAAGGGAATCATTGGGTCACTCTTGTATCTCACTGCAATTAGACCAGGCATAGTCTTCAGTGTACGGATGTGTGCAAGGTTTCAAGCTGCACCAAAGGAGTCACATCTAAAAGCTGCTAAACAAATATTGAGATACATGAAGGGAACTTAGGACATAGTCCTCTTCTACATAACAGGTGACTCACTTGATCTAACTGGTTTTGCAGATGTTGACTATGCAGGTTTTCTTGTAGGTCAAAAGAGTACATCATGCATGGCATATTCTCTTGGATCATCACTGATTGCCTGAGGGACAATGTTGAGAATAAATGTGTGGTGGTGAAGTTTCGTAAGACTGAAGACCAGCTGGCTGATATCTTTACAAAGTCATTGAGTAAATAATGTTTCATTAAAAACATGATGAGGCTGGGGATGCACAGATTACCTGATTCATTGACAAGTTTGCACGAAAATCTTCTATTTTGAATATGTTACAGAGGGCAGGTATCTATACTTTTTTAATGTTTGTCACTTAAGAATTCACTTCTGGTACCTTAATGCAGGTATACACTCATGGTGTGTTTAGCTGAAGGGAAAATCTAATCATACAGGCAGGGTTGCAAACTGAAAAGGGGACCTAGTCCTCATGAGGTTAGTATCACTTACGCTACACTATTTGTCTGTCAACATCACTGCCACGTGTATGTCGCCCATTCATCGCGTCAGTTTCAGATGTCTTTTCGCTTTTAAACCAAAAGTCGCCACTATTGGGGACTCGGTGCCTTTTTGGTTTTAAATACTACCTCTCTTAGTGAATTAATTACAAAATCTCTTCAAACAAATCTTGTTGAAATTCACTAATACCCTCTCCAAAGTTGTTTTCTGTTTCTCTCAAAATGCCTAACTCTAACTCTTCTTCAAAGATCCCTATCTCCCAAGAAGTTGAAAACCCTAGTTCATTCAACTTCTCATTTCCTACTCCAGAAGGCTGCAAAGAAATCTCCTGTGAAAAGGGAGAAAGTTAGAAAACAGGTGGCTGAAAAATTAAAACCCATAAAGGGACCAGGTCCTAGGGTTCAAAAACAAAGTGAAGAAAAGGAAATGACAAGGGAGGAGCGGATAACGACAATGGAGAACTAAAAGGTTTTAAATGGCAGAGTCTTTGACCTTGACATTCTAACCAAATTTAGCATGTCAAATTTCCTTGATGTTGTCTCCATTCAATGATGGAACCATCTCTTTGAAACACCAGTTCTGTACTTGCACGAACCTAGAGTGCATGAGTTTTTCTACAAAATGAAACTTTTGGAAGGTGGTGGAATCACGACTACTGTCAGGGATGTCGAAATATGTCTTGATGAAGAAATTTTGGGGATCATTTTAGGAGTTCATGTGGAAGGAATTCGAACGATTGAAGGTTGTAAACCATCCAGTGACTTCACTAAACTTGCCACAAAACGTGGAGATGTCAAAAGAGCAGGGTTACCAAAAAGGTTTCTCAAAGGGGAATATCAGTTGCTTTTCGAGTTCCTCAACAAAGTGTTGGTGCCCAGAACTGAAGAGAGAACAGTGGCATCTGTTGCTGACCTTTTTCTCATGGAGAAGCATGATGAATTTGAGGAAATAAACCTCTCTGCCATTATGATAGAATGTGAGTGTGTTGAAGGAAAAGCTAGGGGAAGATTTCAAGTGGAAGATGTTCTAGAGCAGCAGGCTGCTCTTAAATGGGAAGTGATTGTTCTTACTGAGATTCTGAATAACAAGAATATTGAAATCGCTACACTGAAGTCTGAATTACAGAAGGCGGTTTTGAGGGGACCTGGTACCAGTGATGGAAATGAGCAGATGTTGCAAAATTTGAGGGATGAAAATGAAAGGCTGATGAAGACAAATGCCTCACTCAGTGAGGAATTTAAGGCTCTCAACAGGCAGCTTATCAAGGTTCATGAAGATGCAAATGAGCGTATGTCTCTGTTTATGCACACCCTCAATCCCCTTCCCCCTCCGTCCTAAAAGTGTCTTGTTTCCCTAGTTTCCCTCTTTGTTCTTCAATCCTGATTAAAACTCTTGTGGCTTTGTGTTGTTTTGACTGACTACAGTGGTCAGTATTTGTGATCTAATACTATGTATGTTTATGCCCTGTTCATGTGTAGCTTAATATTCTCTGTATGCTTACATACACATGTTCTGTGTGGCTAAGGCCCTGAATTCTTTATTGCCTTGCATTTAACTTGAATATGTTTACTGTTTCACCTTTTCAATGATGTCAAAAGGGGGAAGTTTGTTGTAAAGGTTGGCTGTGGAATTGGCTGTGCAATTAGGGGGATTGAACTAAGGAGGAACATTGTTGTTACCGGTACACGGAACAAAGTTGGAATTTGTCGTGTATATTGAATGAATGTTTTTCACTCACGTGAGGCTCTATGTAGGTTGTTTGTCATCATCAAAAAGGGAGAAATTGATAAGTGCTTATATTCCTTGATGTTTTGATGATCTCCTCACAAGTGCAGGGACCTGGTCCTCTGCAGCGTATGAATACTCGTCCAGTTGTCAAAGTGTTGTACAACTGGAAAGCTATCTGCGTCAGAAAGTTGGTGAAGCTGCAGAGTACTCCACCAATCAGAAGCGACGAGGTTGCTTGTTCATTGGATAATAACTTTTCATGTCTAAATATATCCAAGGACAAACAACAAATTATCTCATTCATTCAAAGAGAGATATGTCAAGCTTCAAAACAGCAGGGACCTGATCGATTGCTTCAAGTGCTTCATGTACCAGTTGTTACTTTGTTTGCTTGTAATAGTGCTTACATTGTAGGATTCATTTCACTTGTGAAAGAAACGTTTCAAACTTGTGTGAATCATTGTAAGAACTAGGTTAAGGGTAACTTAGGGTCTTACTCTAAAGTCTATATTAATCGGTCAGGATAAGTATAGTGGGCAGTGTTGTATCTGCTTAGTCAAAGTCTAAATCATCTTGGAGCTAGTTGATTTCGTGGGCGGTGTGGTATCCGCTTAGCAAAGTTTAAGTTATCTAGGGGTGATAGCTTAGTGGGCAGTGTTGTATCTGCTCTGGCTCATCTAAGTATTAGGAGGTATTGCTTAGAGTTGGGATTAGTAGGCTAATCTCAGTTTGTAAACTAGCTTTTACTTTTGTTTGAGAAGATTAGTGAAAGCAGTTTGAAAAGTCTTGGCAGGCCAGGTCGTGGTTTTACTCCCTTGAGCAAGTAGGTTTCCACGTAAAGTTGGTTATGCAATCTTTAACTTCAGCATTTACTTTACTGCTTGTTTTGCAACTGTACCGAGGACCTGGTCCCATTGATATACGTGGACGCATGCACTCCAACAGTGGTTTCAAGACACGTGCATTGAATTGACGTAATGACTCTCATGGCCGTTTTGTGATCTCTGCCTCTTTCCCCTTGTTTGACTCTCATCATAACTTATGTTATCTAGTTGTAATTGTATGAATAGTATTTGATTGAAGGGTAAAAATGTTGTTCAAAAAAACTAAACTCATTAAACATTATACAACACATTACTTTGTTTCTTTTTTATTCCATATTTAAGCCAACATACTAGTTTTTCTTTAGTGTCATAAAGAAGCTACTACCTTGTCCAATATCATTCTCATGTAGAGATTTGAGAAAATCTGAAAAGCTACTTATTTATACCTCTTTGGATGTTCATCATCCACTATTAGTTCTTCAGTTGTCTTCATTTTCTCATCCATTCCCAAACTATGCAAACTAGAAATTGAAATTCTTGTTTTATGAGAGGTCAATGTCACCCTATCTACCACACTTTTAATTTGTACAAGCTATTACTTAGTACTTCAAGATGGCCACCTACATGAACTTGTAAGGTACCATGAAGGTTTTTGACTGCCCTTCATTCATTGTTTTGTGTGTCCAAAATTTCTAGTCCATTTGAGCTTTGAAGGGTGATTGTAAGGATATTGTAGTTTGAATGTGTTGGAAGTCCAAGTGCAAGGCTTGGTTGTGGACATAGAGTATAACAATTGACAGCAATTACATTTATTTCATCTTTCACATTTTGGCTTCGATATGTTGGACTAAGTCCTAGACCTTCAGTGATCATGCCTCTGATCTTGATAGCTTACTTTTGTACTTCCTCCGCATATTTTCCCAGCTTTCCCCTATCAATCGATATTTAAAGTTAGCATAAGAATTTGGTGCAAGACGAGTGACAAATTTAACCATACGTTGAGCAGAACTCAGTACATTAGATCGTATATATAAATATGTATGATATACAAACATGGATAAAACTAAATATGTGTTTTCAAACTCATAATGTCGCTATTATTAGTGGGATCCACCCAAAAATAATAATATAAAGAAAACTCACTGGTACTATGTTTAGAAGATAAGAGAAACTGAAGTTATGGAACAAGTTGAGAAACCTGGTACGACCAAGTGTTGAAGATAAGGGAAGCTGAAAGATATGGAACGGGTTGAACAAACTCGTACGACCAACGTGTACAACTGTTAACTGCTGAAGAGTTAGAGTCACACTAGGCTACTAAATGTCGATTAGACTGCTATGTCTTGTATTAGTAGTAGTCGACTAGGATAAGTTATAGTTGTAGCCTTGTAGGTAGTGTTATTGTAGTAGTAGTAGTAGTCAACCACTAACTACTCTTGTAAATTTGTATTGTAGTAGAACTCTAAGTATAGCTAACCTAGGACTCTACAATCACTCTTATATAAAGAGCACGTACTCAACAATTTTAATCATCAAAACAATCCTTGATTTCTCTTATTCTTTACGTGAGATTTCAACATGGTATCAGAGCTCATAAGCTCTTCCACTCGCTAAGTATTGAATCTAAAGTAACCACACGTTCAAACTGTAATGACCCCTTTACCGTTGCTCTTTCCACCTCTTCCCTTCATTATCTCATTGCCTCATGTTTCATTAAACTTAAACCAACAAACTATCTCATATGAAGGACACAAATGATGCAGTTGATTCAGGTGATGAGACTAACTTATCTCATTACTAAGAATGAACCAACTAGAGGTAGTTTTTCCACTTGAAAGATTGCTGAGAAAGATGTAGCAATTGAGAAGGATGTAGAAGAGTGGCAACATTGATGACGGGGAGGAGAAAAATGTGTTGCTAAGGAGTTGGATCTCAGGCACCTTGACAGAAGAAAGTATATACCCAATTGTGGGTTGATCAACTTCCAAGGATATGTGGAAATTCTTTGAAGCGGCTTATCTTCAAGCACCAAAAGATAAGGAGTTTCAACTTAAACAACAATTGTAAAGTATAGGCTAAGAACTAAAAAGATTGATGAATACATTAAACAATTTGAAGGCATATGTGATGGCCTTCCCACCATTCACAAACCTGTGGATAAAGATAGCAAAGTAATCAATTTTGCCAAAGGTTTAAGTCTCAAATAGAAAACCTTCAGGACTATCATTCTAGGTAAGGCACCATATCCCACTCTTTATCAATTTGTTAATGATCTCAGGGATTTTCATATGAGGGAGGATGAAGAAGAGGTGCCACAACATAACTATAACATGACATTCTTTGTACAAAAGAGCCGGGAAAGAGAAAACTACTCTCAGAGAAGAGGAAACAACAACTTAAACTACGGAGGAAAAGGCTTCAAGCCTGCTGGACATGGAGCACGTTCTCGGAACGACCAATATGGAACAGGGTCTCATAATAATCAAAGTTTCTTAAGTGGAAACAAGAAAAGGAATAGTATTGAGTCATGTCAAATCTGTGGTATGAATAATCATATTGCTCTTAAGCATTTTTAAAGGTGGGACTACTCTTATCAACCTGCAGATGAACTGCCACAAACATTGGTTGTTGTTAATTTACATAATACATATGTTACTGATGATACTTTGTATGTAGACTCAGGAGCAAGTAGTCATATGACAGATAACTCATGTATTCTATTTGATGTTAAACACTACAATGGACCATATAAAATTATTGTTCGAAATGGATCACAAATAGACATAACACATGCTGGGAACACAACTAGATCAAGCCTGAAATTACAAGAAGTTCTTGTAGTTCTTAAGATTAATAAGAATCTACTATCATTTAGTAAACTTGCAAAGGATCATTGTTGCACTCTTGAATTTGATGAAATTAATTTATTTTATAAAGGACAAGAAGACAAGGACACTACTGACCTATGGATCTAAGATGAATGAACTTTATTCTTTGAAAGACAACAATCTCTATGCTTATATCGTTGCATACGATTGGATTACATCAAACAACATATGACATACTAGATTAGGCCATCCTAGTTTGAAGTCATTAAAAGTTTTGAGTAATAATATATGCATCAATGTTAGTAGTTGTAATAAAATGCCCACTGTTTGTTGTAGTTGTCAGTTGGGCAAAAGTTGTAAACTTTCATTTGGCTTAAGAAATAAAATTGAGAAGAAACCTTTATTAAAAATTCATTGTGATTATATAATATTTTTAGATGATCACACAAGGTATACTTAAGTTTATCCATTGAAAAGGAAGTATGAATTTTTTGAAGTATTTGTAAAATTTCAGAAAATGGTGGGAAACTAGTTTTCTTAAGAGATAAGATATTCTAGTGTGATGGAGGTGGTGAGTTCATCAAAACAAACTTCATTAAATATCTAAAAGATTGTGGTAATGTTAGGCATATTTCATGTCCTAATACACCTGAACAAAATGGAGTTTCAGAAATAAAACTAGACATATTGTTGAGACTGAATTAACTCTCCTACTTCATGCAAACCTTCCTTTGTTTCTATGGGTTGAGACATTTCTCACTGCAGTTTTTCTTATTAATAGACTATCCTCCTCAGTCCTAAAAGTGATGACTCCATTTGTTAAGTTATATATATGGTGAGTAGCCTAATTACAATAGCCTAAAAGTCTTTGGTTGTAGGTGTCTTCTCTATATCAAGAATAGTAACAAGTTCAGTCTAAAGACCTACCCTTGTGTGTTCATAGGATGTAACAACTTGCACAATGTTATCATTCATCAACAAGGAGAGTGTATGTGTTTAGATATGTTGTCTTTGATGAAAATATATTACCTTTTGTGCCTCCAAGTCCAAGTCAAGCTTAGACTAACATTGATGTCTTACCTCATCTTGCTACTTTTGTTGAATTTTTTTCCAAACTGCAAACACATGATGATCCATATTCAGGGGAAGTACAAGTTGATGGTACACAAGCTACTACTAAAAATGTTACTAAAACAAACCTTATACCTCTTGATGATGATACTGATACTGACCCCTCAGATGCATGATCAGATAATGGTCACGAGAAACAAGTTGAAAGAGCAGGTCCAAACAATAATGATGAGACTCAGGTTGTAGGTTCAGGATCAGTTAATGGTAGTGAGCAACAGGTTGTACGTGTGGGTTTAGTTAGTGGTGGTCCATCAAATCTCACTTTCTCTGTGACTAGTCCACAAGGAATACATTAAGAAGTAGACCTCTCAAGGTGGAATATGATAGAGAACCAACAATTTGAAAATCCTACACTACAATCAGTTGCTTCAGTTGATACACCTCCTACACCACAAGGGCATCATATGATCACCAAACACAAGACTAAGGAACATCGCATGTCACATGTTGCTAATAATAAAGAAGAAAATTTGAGGGAACTAAAAACTACTAAGGAAACCCCAAGGTCACCTCATTGGCTTGCAACCGTGCATTAGGAAATCAATGTTTTACATACCAAAAAGACCTAGAAATTGAAGCCTAAATATGCTAGTATAACTTAGTTGGTTCAAAATGGGTGTTCAAGACCAAGTTGAAGGCCAATGGAACAATAGACAGATACAAAGTCAGGCTTGTTGCGAATCATATTTCGTCACGATAGATTTTATGTGACGAAAAAAATGTCGTCAATCAGTCATCCCTAAATGTGGATCACTAAAAGAATACAAAGACGATTTCATACGAAATGTAAATTTTTTTCATGGAAAGTGAACAATTAGTGACAAATTATCTATTGTAGCTAATAATTTAGCAGTTAAAGATCACATTTAGCTACAAATTTCTTATGTACGACACAAAATTCATCACTAATTATTCACTTTTCGTGACAAAAAATACATTTCGTATTTAAATGCATGAGCAACATACTTATAGTGACAACACACATAATTTCATAGCAAAGTTCTGTCCACTAAAATTTCCCACCAAAAATAATGTGAGGTTATTTATTAAGTATTGTGTTGGTGAAAATTTTAAGTTATCCGTGACACAATATTTTATCACTAATAATGTATTCAATTTGTAACAAATTATTATTTGTCTTTAAATTAGTTATAATTTTGGACACGAAAAAATTTCATCACAATTTTTTTATTGCAATAGCGACAAATTAGAGTTTGTAGTTAAATGTTGTAAGCTTTAGCCACAAAATTTATATTTAATTGTGACTTTAGTTTTTGTCACTATTAATATAAGCAATTAGTGAGAATCATTTTATTATCTCTAATCAACATGTAACTTAGTGACAACATAATTTATCACAAAATATGCAATATTTAAATAGCGAGGATTTAATATTTGTAGCTGAATAATTTAACTATTGCTACAAAAAAACTTCTAGCTAACTATATGTCTATGCTTGTTTAAATGACAACATGTATAAAAAAAATACGAGAAGCAAAAATTAAACACAAATTTGTTTGAGGGGAAAACATAAATTTAAAGAACCAACAAAAAACTTTCAATAATAAATGACCCATATTTACCAGTGCAACCTACTCGAGTTATCAAAGCCCAACATTCTCTCAGAATGCAAAAAAGAAACATGAAAAACTTAACGATATTGTCACTAATGGAGAAAGTGAAGCTCTAGACTTGATTAGAAATCTTTCAGATGAAGCTTTACACTCAATAATCTCATTTCTTCTAATTAAAGAAGCTGTAGCAACTACCGTATATCCCAAATGCTGAAGATTTCTTTGGAAATCCATGTCTTGGCTTTATTTGGATTTATACCAAATCAACAATCTTTGTGCTATAAGTTTCGCCATTGTAGGCAATGATCTTTCATCACTCTCTTTAAATGTCAAATTTTTTCACTTACATCACTCCACGAACTTGGGCGTGCTCCGATTACATGCTCCAGTGAATTGAGTTTTTGAAGAATGAAAAAAGATTTGAAGGATTTCACTTTCTTGTAACAGAACCACTATAACGAGTTTTTCCATATGGTTTTTAATATCAAAATCAAGAGAGCAAGTTGTTAAGAGAAGCGTTATACCGAAAGGAAACATATTTCAAGGAAAATTTATTTAATTTGTGGAGTTAAGCTAATATGTACTAAAAGATAGTTTACCCGTTTAAAGGTTGTGTCAATGTTAAAACCCTAAAACTCAAAGGTTAATCGCTTATTGGTCGAGAATACTCTAATTGAAATCCTTAATGATTGTGAATTTTTGGAGAAACTGACCCTTCACCATTGTTCCTATATGTCGATTAATGTGAGTATTAATCGAATCTCAAGTTGCTAGAGATTTCTCATATGCTTGAACAAAAAATTTGCCTAATTTATGACAGCCTAGATAAATTGGTGTTTTTAGATATCTAGGTTTCCAGAAATTAAGCAAATTTTTCGTTCATGCATTTGAGAAATCATTAATAACTTGTGTTTATGGTGACGAATGCTCACATCGATTGACATGTAGGTACAATGACAAAGGGTTAATTTCTCCAACTCCTTGTAATTTTCGAGGATTTCAACT
Organism: Solanum paucissectum; assembly: GCA_029582445.1. NCBI lineage: Eukaryota > Viridiplantae > Streptophyta > Magnoliopsida > Solanales > Solanaceae > Solanum > Solanum paucissectum. The sequence goes on along the minus strand of JAJONZ010016824.1, from coordinate 2,736 downwards.
AGGGTATTCTTGCCCATTAATCAAGCTCTGAATTTTAGGGGTCTTAACATCAATACAACCTTTAAAGGGTAGACCATCTATTAGCACGTATTCATTCAACTCCACAAATGGAAGAAATCTCCCTTGGAATATATTTCCTTTTGGTCTAACGCCTTTTCAAACAACTTTCTCTCCTGAATTCGATACAAAAAACCATCCGGACAAACTTGTTATAGTGGTCCTATCACCAGAAAGTGAAATTCCTTCAAGTTTTATTTTTTTCATTTTTCAAAATCTCAATTCATCGGAGCATGTAATTGGAGAACCGACAAGTACGTGGGGAGTGATGCAAGTGGAAAAAAAATCGACATTTAAAGAGAGTGATGAAAAAATCTTGTCTACAATGGCGAGACTTCTAGCACGGTGATTGTTGCTTTGGTGTAGATCTAGAAAAGTCAAGACAAGAATTTCCAAAGGAATCTCCAGCGTTTGGAATATACGCTAGTTTCTACAACTTCTTAATTTAGTTGGAAGAAATGAGATTTTTTAGTGTAAAACTTCATGAGGATGTATGTTAATCAAGTCTAGAGCTTTGCTTTTTCGATAAATGGTGATATCGTTAAGCTATTGATGTTTTTCCTTTTGCATTTTGAGAGAATACTAGGCTATGAAGACGAAGCCAAGACAACTTTTATGCACTTTTATAATGTATCAGTAAAATTAAAAAAATGGTAAGCATTTATTTTTAGGCTAAAATAAGTTAAATAATAAATTTAAGATCATATTTTGAAAATTTGTCTCAAAATATTTGTTTGACCATATATTTTAAGTATATTTTAAATTTTTGTCTTTAAAAAATTTCAAATTAAAAAAGTTGGTCCAAGTATTTAGACAAATTCATTTTTACTCACAAAGATTTATTTTTTTCAAATGCTCCCTCTGTCCACTTTTACTATTTTATTGATATGAGAATAAGTGCAACTTATAATACTTTTCATGTACGTAGTTTTTGAATATTTGAATTATAATTTTAAAATATTATGTCAATCTAATCTAATTTATCTTTAAAGATTAGTTAAACTGACTTTCGAAAAGCAGACATGACAACTATAATACGAGGCATATGAGTATAAAGTGATAGTAAGAATGACCTATGTAATCCACTATCACCCAAAAAATCAAACTCTATCTAACGTAAAGTTAGCAAAGTACAATAAACCTCTAGAAAAAACCTAATGCAATCGGTGTATATAAGCTTTTATACAATCAATGAAGGACAAACATATTCTCTCTAACAATAAATAATTTCACATATTTGAAAGCTCAACTTGAAAATTAAAAATTGAGTAGAGAGTCTGTCTAAATGACCTTGGTGGATAGAGTTATTCATTGGTGACAAGGGTGGAGCCAGCCTTCTGTTAGGGGATTCATCCGAACCCCCTTCGACGGAAAATATTACTATTTATATATGGTTAAAATTATTTTTAATGTTTATATAATAGATGTCGAACCCCCATCGATTAGTTCGCATGTTCAGTTCTTCAAATTTGAACCCCTTATTAAAAATCCTAACTCCGCCACTGATTGGTGAAAAGTATACATGACTCGAGGTTGACTTGAAAATTTGGACAATGAATATGAGATACTTTAGATGAATATAAAAAAACTTACATCACCAACTTAACTAGGGTTTCACAAAATAGGTAAAATTCTCATACATGCATATGATGAATCTCTAATAACAGTGTCAACGAACCACTCAATGACAATTATAAAGAATACTATAATTTATTTGTGCAGAAGATCCAGTAGTTTAGAAAATTTGTTGTGAAAATGAGAGAAAACTCATTTATTTATAAACACTAAGGGTAATATGAACATGTGCTTATTGTGCCTTATCGGAAAGGTCAATACAATCCTTTGGAAAAGTCACAACCCTTCAGAAAAGTCACAACCCTTCAGAAAAGTCACTACCCTTCATTTTTCATTCACACCTTATAAAATCCAACAATCTCCTGCAAGAATGGGGAATGACTCTAAGCAAAAGAAACGGTCAAGTGTGTATTTTACAAAGAAGGATTAATTGCATCTGGATAAGTAGGCTTTCCTTTAAACTTTTCATAGGGAATATATGTTGGATATACTCGGTCAATTGATAGATTTGATATCTTTGAACCGTCGAACTTTGGTGTATACCTAGACAACCACATGATGTCACAAAATCAATCATTTACCATCTATGATTCTTACGGTTGTGTTCGCTTCAGTCATGATAACACCTCCCAGTTTCATGAGTGTATAGAGAATGAGTTTTTGCAATTATCATCTTTGAAGCACCTTACACTTCACACTCACATAGGTGATTCATAATCGTGTTATCACATAGATATATTATTTTGTCGAATCTGTCAAACCTAGAAATCATTAAAAAAAATTAAAGCTTTATTAACTCGTTAAAAAGTCTTAATTTTTATCCTTGTTCCTGAACATTGTCTCCATCACGAGAATGAATTGAGTTATTTGATAATGTTGAACTGTGATTCATAACTTTGTTTGATCTCCTTGAACCTAGCTCTTGAGATCTCCACTCTGCTAGGTAGAGTTACCACTATAATGACTTGTAAGCTTTAAATCCATTTTCTTAGATGATTTTTCAACTGTATCTCTAGCTAGGCCTTTTGTAAGTGAATCCGACACATTATCTCTAGACTTTACATAGTCAATAGTGATAATTCCACTAGAGAATAGTTATTTCAT
>JAJONZ010016823.1:0-18427 GCA_029582445.1 Solanum paucissectum | reverse complement strand
TTAAATTATTGCTTGAGAGCTTTTGTTTTATCGATCTTTATTGAATAGTACCATACAAAGACACCATATGCGTTAAGTAGTTGCATATCAACTTCTTAATTTGTTTTAAAGGAGGCAAGCAGCATAATGAGACATTAAAACTTTGTTAAGCATCTGATTATCCAATATGTTTTGTTCATCATTTACTTTGACCATTCTAATAATCTAACAAACAAATAAAAGTTAAATAATTAAATCAAAGGGAAAAGAACGCTCACCCCAAAAAAGGAATCTATTTATCAGCGGCTACCCCCTGCTTGATACCATCAAGATATATACTCTGATGGTATTAAAGAGGAAGAAGTAGTGCTTTAGTGAAAACACTACTCAGTTACTCCTTGATACCATTAGAGTATATATACTCTGATGACATCAAAGAGGAACATACAATGATTCAGTGAAAAGACTATTCCGTTAGTGTTAGATACTATAAGAGTATATATCATCAGAATATATATATATATATACTCTGATGGTATTAGCAGTGGTTCAGTGAATAAAACCAAAGAGCGTAATCAGGTATTTTGAGTTTTCGGTCCAATCAAAATAATTACATTGGATTGAATCCTTTTTGGGTGAATACTTTATCTAATGAGTGTAATTTGTAAAGTTTTCCTTAAATCAAATATCTCGAAAAGGACCTGTAACCTTTCAAACTTTGTTCATATGTAGGTAGCTTTCCCACTCAGCCCAAACTCTAATATGGTGCGGCCCACATTTTGGTTTGGCCCAAAGTCATGAATAGCTTTCGAGGTGGGTAATGTTGATAAAAAAAGGCAATCAACCAGAATAGAGAAAATAATTCAATTTTTTTTTGTAAACACTGGAATCTTTACCCCGTTGATTCAAATTCTGTAAAGAAAAGCGAAGACTTCCCTCAAGAAGATTTCGCTGAAAAGTATGGTGTGAACTTTTGATCCAGTTCGCCTTAGGTACAAAACTTTAACGCTAACAAATTTTAAAGTTTTACCGGTTATCTCATGCGGTAAGCATGGTCAAAGCTTTAAAATCATTTATTTTTAAGTTCATTAAGTGTAATTTCCACAATTATAATAGTTGGTATACGCAAATACCCTTTTTAGGTCATCATTCAGATATTTGTTTCTATTATTTTAAGTGTGTAAATATATATATATAGTCGAAAAATTGTCCTTTGGAACAATATTAGATTCAGGAGTAATGCTTACTCATACATATATTAATGACAATATAATAGACTATGGTTTAATATCTTTTTATAAAAAAATCAATTTGCTTTAAAATGATCTTTAGATCGTTATCGGTGTAGAAGTTTCATAAATTACAAAAATAAACGGAGGATAAAATTTATTTATTTATTTTCTTAAACTCTTATCTAATCAAACATAAAAAATTAAACTAAAACGGAAGAAGTACAAGAGAGATATATATAAAAAGGAAAAAAAGAGTGCCACAAACTTAAAACTACTTAGTAATAGTCAAGTCAAGTCGATGAGACTGATTCACTTTTAACCAGATGTCTCAAGTTCGAGTTTTGGATATAAAGAAAATCTTGTTGGGAGCGCCAGTCCAGAGGTGTATCTAAGGGGGGGGGGGTCACCGGATTCACGTGAACCCATGGTCCCCTCCCGAGATCATATTTAATAGTGTTATATTTTTAAAAAATATATTGAAATATAGATGTGTGAACCCACACTTGAAGTATCACATAATGCGATTATGACTGGTGCACCTCTCTTCACGAGGTTAGAAATTTGAATTTTATATTTATTTTGTTTTATTTTTCTTTCTAAAATTAGATAACACTTCTCCACGTCGTGATTGGTGTGTGTATATATATATGAATTAATTTTAGACCTATAATTTTAAAATTTTAACGGTTTTCAGTAGTAAAAACCTAAATATCGAACCGATCAAATTTATATCATACATCAACTTTTTTATAACAGTGCACCCAATCATTTCAAAATTCTAAATACGCCTCTGAGCGCCACCTCCAAATAGATCCTACAATGTGCAATTCGAATTTAATCAAAACTCTAATGTGGATTTTGAACATCGGGGCGAAAGCAAAAAAGACTGGTGATTTGTCTAAGTCAAAGAACATGATATATGTGTTCAAAGTCAACAAAATATATTAAAGGCCCCAAATTTATTAATATAATAGAATAGAGATTAAAAGAATATTAGGAAAATTTTGACACCACCAACAATGAAATAATACATGCATAGAGACCCCTCTCGTTGTCTTTCGTTCAACGTAACAGCAAAGCACAAAAATAGTCAGAGACAAATAACATGCAGATGCTAACATAACCACCGATAATAATTAGGGGACGAGCTAGCAAGGATTGAGTTGTTCATTCGAATCTTTCTGATAGAAAATTACATTATCGATATAAAATTAAATTTATATTATATATATATAATAGATGTTAAATTGTTTAATGAAAATTCTGAGTTCGTCACTATTTTCCTAAGAAATTGATTAACATGTCTTTCTTGGAGTAAACGTAATAAGTTCTGCTTCCTCCGTTTTGACGCATTCGACGCATTAAATAGAACAATAATTTTATGAAATTAATATTTTGAGATATATATTGAAAATTAACTATGATTCATAATAAGAATATATTATAAAATAAATGATAAGTTATCTTTTAATTTTTTAAATTAGACATATAATTTTAGTATAATCGATAAGTAAAAGTGGACAGAGAAGAGAAATTAATACTAATTCTTGTATCTCAATTTAAGCGTCTTAATTTAACTGTTTAAGAAATATATGAAGAATTTTCAATTTCATTTTTTATAAATTAAAAATGTGTATAGTCCTTTAAATTTGTCCAGTAAAATATTAAAATTGAAAAACTCACTCAATATTGAAAGAATTTTAGAACCATGTGAATAACTTTGAAATATCTTTTTTGTTTGGGTTAGAGGTTCTTAATTTTGACAAAGTATTTTGAATTTATATTACTTATATTGGTATCATCAATTGCAGTCAAACGATTGATTTTTTTTTTTTTTTTTATATTTGGTGTTCGATATCTATATTAAAGATTTGAGTCGGAAAATTTCACATTGAGAGATAAAGCATTTCCTAACAAAGGCACGTCCGTAAACAAAAGGACTCAAACCCAAGACCTCGATTAAAGATAAAGAAATACTTACTACCGCACCACAATTCTGATCCGTTCAAACGATCTATTCACTTGCTCTTCTTTGCTGCCACGTTGACATCTTCTTATTAATTAAAAAATAAGTATAGTCATACGAAGTACTAATAATGTTTTTTTTTAGATAGATAGACTTTTGCAATTTTTATCTCTTTTGACTTTGAAAATTGAAATTGCAGTTTCCTCAAGTAATTATTGACGTCCACGGTAAACCTAACACGTTTTTATTTCTTCTCTGTTGAGTATTTCTCGAACATTATACTTTTGCTTTACTTCTAGAAATCCATTGTTTGCTTGCACTTTAGGGAAAAGCTAAGGGTAGACTATATTCCAATACTTGTTCGAGTTCATTATTTTGGTTTGTGCACAAGTAATGTTCGATGAAAACTTATAAACTTGGTTACGTATATGTAATGTACTAGTGTTCTAACAATGTACAACATACTCAGTGAAATTCACAAGTAAAATCTAAAAAAGGTAGAAAGTATGCAGAGTTTAGCACTTCCTTGTGGATGTAGAAAGATTGTTTATGAGAAATCCTCGACTGTCCATTGGAATGATATTTCTTTTTGCGATTACCAGAAACTATCTTTCCACCTAAATATAGCAAGATGAAAACATATTAAACAAGACTCCCATTTAGAGGTGAAATTAAACTTATCAAGGATGTCAATAATATATGCTATAAGAAATTAAATCATGAATTTTAGCCTAAACAAAGAATTTTAAAATCGAACAACTATAGAAGGAAATCCAACCTACCTAATTTACAGTTTGGGTATGGGGAAAATGATAATAGGAAACGGTTCTCCCTCTAATAGACCTTACATGATACAAATTTGATTGAGTTAGAATTCTAAAACGAGTATCAAACATCGATGGAAGATGATAAGGGTGTTCAAATCAACTCAAAGGTTCTGTTGAGAATGAAAATCACTCGACACCATTGATGTTACTAGATAGAATCAAGAATGAAGAAATGAAAGAGAAGAAGAAGGAATTAGTGTTAGTCTCTATGTGTTCAAAGGAAATTCAAAATCAAGGTCAAAATGAGTATAAAGGCAATTTTCCCTCTTTAGGCTGCTATGGACACGTGGGAAATAAATCATATTGGAAATGACATCATTTTCAGCCATTTGATCAGAATAATACACAGTTGTTGACATCACATGGTGATGGTTAGAGTTTGTTACAGCTTAAGAAATAGAAATAGGACAGCTGTACAAATGCATTTATACTTGTATAAATACAGGAGCAGTGAAGCAATATACATCATCAGAAAATTTCCCAATTTTGTGTCTTCTTTATTTTTCTGTTCTTCAATTCTGCCTTTATTTTCTTGTTCCTTTCTTTATGGTATCAGAGCAGTAAGGTTGAATTCCTACAATGGGAACAACTTTTGCTTCAAGTTCAGATGTTGCTGGATCCAAATCAATGGATTCAAGCAACCTCTATTATCTTCATCCTTCAGATTCCCCTGGAATGTCTTTTGTGAACTCCATCTTTGAAGGTAAAAGGTATGGGGGTTGGAGAAGAACCATCATCATTGCTGTATCAGCTAAGAATAAGTTGGGCTTCATTGATGGAAGTTGCAAAGCACTAGGATCTGATTCACCAGATTTAAAACTCTGGGACAGAACCAATAACATGGTGACTTCATGGTTACTTAATTCCCTTTCCAAAGAGATTGCTGACAGTGTCATCTACTCTAAAACTGCAGAAGCTCTTTGGAAAGATCTTGAGGATCGTTTTGGTCAGCCCAATGGAGCAAACCTTTATCTCCTGCAAAAAGAACTGAATGATTTAGTTCAAGGGTCTAATGATATTGCAGGATATTATACAAGATTGAAAGGACTATGGGATGAGCTAGATCTTTTGAACACTAAAAATTGTTGTTCTTGCACCTATACTTGTGGAAGAAAGAATGTTTCCAGTAAAGCTTTGCAAGATGAGAGGCTCATTCAATTTCTCATGGGTTTGAATGAAACCTACTCACCTGCAAGGTCTAATATCTTGATGATCAACCCTCTTCCCTCTGTCAGTGTAGCTTACTCACTCATCATGCAGGATGAGAAGCAGAGGGAGGTGGCCATTCAGTCACATTTTCTAGCAAATTCTGCCTCATATCTGGCCACTAATTAGAAAATCATAGGAATTAGTGATCTAAGGAGAATGAAAGCCAATTTGTTGTGTTCTCACTGCAAGAAGCCATGACATACAGTGGATAAGTGCTACAGGATTGATGGCTTTCCCTCGAATTTTAAGTTCACTAGGTCTAAGAAAATTACAGGGAATGTGAGAATCAATGTTATTGCTACTCCTGTAGAAGGAGATGATGAACTTGTGCAAGAGAACTCTTCAGGAATGAACCAACTCAGTAAAGAGCAATTTTCTCAACTCATTCAGTTACTCCACCAGGTCAAAGTTAGTCAATCTGAGCCTGCTCTTTCAGATGTCAGTGCCAATTCTGCAGGTAAAAACCACTCTGTTTCATGCTACATTTCAATCAAGTTTAATAAATGGATATTAGACTCAGGAGCTTCAGAACATTTAACTTCTAATCCAGAGCTTTTCACTTACCTTAGTCATTTACCTAATCCTATCTATGTCAATTTTCCTGATTCTTCTAAGGTAAAAACTACTCATATAGGAAGTGTTGCTCTTTTCCCTGATTTGATCATTCATAGAGTTCTTTATGTTCCTTTTTTTAAGATCAATCTTCTATCTATTCACTTTGTATGCAATTAGAGTGATTTATCATTTTTTCTTCTCTTAATTGTGTCTTGCAGGGCCCTTCAATGAAGAGGCCACTGGCTCTTGGTGATGTGAGGGATGGGCTATATCAACTAGGTTCTACCAGTTTGTCTTCCAAGAAAAGAGTCCAGCATAGAGATCTAGCTACTAGGACTCCTTGTTTAGTTTCTGTTTCTAGTTTTGTAGTAATCAAGAAAAATTCTGATGTAAAGCTTTGGCACAACAGATTAGGGCATTTGCCCATTCCAGTAATGAAATATATCAAATCTTTTGTTTTTAAATCTATGTCAAATTGTTATTGTGATGTGTGTCCCCTTGCAAGGCAATCTAAGCTCCCCTTTCCAACCAGTGATATCAAAACAAAGTCCATCTTTGAATTAATTCATATTGACACATGGGGACCTTATAAATCTCCAACCTACAATGGTTTAAGTATTTTTTTAACTATTGTGGATGACTTTAGTAGAGCTACTTGGACATACCTGCTTAAAACAAAATCAAATGCCTTTTTCATGCTCAAATATTTTCTAGCCATGGTTGAGAGACATTTTAATTGTCAAGTCAAAATTATAAGGTCTGATAATGCCTTGGAGTTAGGAAAAAGCATCATTGCTACTGAATTCTTTAATTCTAAAGGAATTTTGCACCAAACATCTTGTACTGCCACCCCACAACAAAATGGGGTAGTAGAAAGAAAACATAGGCATCTTTTGGAAACCTCTAGGTCTCTTCTTTTTTCAATTAGGACTGCCTATTTCTTTTTGGGGAGAATGTGTCTTAACTGCCACTTTTCTTATTAATAGGTTTCCATCTAGAGTTTTAAAGGGGTTGTCACCTTATGCAGTTCTCTATAAACAACCTCCTACTTATACTAATTTGAGATCTTTTGGATGTTTTTGTTTTGCCTCTACTCTTTCTCAATCTAGACCAAAATTCCATCCCAGAGTCTTGCCTTGTGTTTTCTTGGGCTATCCTACTGGACAAAAGGGATATAAGCTAATGTCTTTAGAGTCAAGGAAAATTATAATCTCTAGGGATGTCAAATTCATTGAGTCTATTTTTCCTTTCAAGAACAACTCCAACCCTAGTTCTACCCCTGTAGGAATTTTCTCTGCACCTCATTCTCAAGAGCAAGATATTTCTGATGATACTTCAGTATTTTCAAATTCATCACCTCAAGAATCTACTCTTCTTGTTGATGTTTCTCCCTCAGATTCTCCATCTTCTGCATCTTCTGATGTCATATCAACTAGACAGTCTTCTAGAATATATAAGAAACCTAGTTACTTATCATACTATGTTTGTAATGCAGTATATTTCACCAATCTTACTCAGTTATGTTCCACTTCCCCTATCATTCCATCTATCTATCCTTTTGCTGCACTTTCTTCTATTAATCAAAACACTATAAACTCTACCTTGAATATCAGTGAGCCAACCAGTTTTTTACAAGCTTCTATGCATCCTGGTTGGCAAGAAGCTATGACATCTGAAATTGCAGCATTAGAGGCTAACAAGACTTGGGAAGTAGTTACTTTGCCAAATGGAAAGAAGGCTTTTCCTTGTAAATGGGTTTACAAGATCAAATAGAGGTCAGATGGAAGTTTGGAGAGGTTGAAGGCTAGATTAGTGGTTCGAGGAGATATTCAAAAAGAAGGCATTGATTTCAATGAAACTTTCTCCCATGTTGTTAAAATGACCACCATTAGATGCATATTGATCATTGCAGTCAAGAAAGGATGGATTATTTCACAATTGGATGTTAACAATGCCTTCTTACATAGAGAATTACAATAAGACGTGTATGTGCAGTTTCCACCTGGTATGGTGTTCCCTAGTGATAATTATGTTTGTAAGCGCACTAAGTCCCTATATGGACTTAGACATGCATCACGTCAATGGTATGCACGACTTACTTCAGCTCTAAACTATAAGGGGTTTATTTCATCCTTGAATGATTATTCCCTATTTGTCAAAAAGGATGGTCAATTTATTTCCATTGTAGCTGTGTACGTTGATGATATCATATTAACAGGGAACAACCAGACATAACTTGAGCAACTCAAAGCTTTTCTTAATAAGGAATTCAAAATAAAGGATCTTGGAAGCTTACATTATTTTTTAGGCCTTGAAATCCTCCGGGAAGGTCATGGATTGATCATCACTCAACAGAAATACACTATGGATCTTCTCTCCGAGTATGATTGTTCTCATCTTCCAGTTGCCTCTTCACCTCTAGATCCTGCAACAAAGTTATCAACTTTATCAGGGGACTTATTGAATGATGTTACATCTTACAGAAGATTAATAGGTAAACTAAATTACCTCACTCATAGCCGTCCAGACATAAGCTTCGCAGTACAACATTTGTCTCAATTCATGCAAGAGCCTCGAATTCCACATTATTCTGAAGCTCTACGAGTCCTTCGATATCTTCGAATTAATCTGAGTCAGGGATTATTTCTATCGGGTGACTCTTCTCTCAAGTTGGTTGCTTTCTGTGATGTTGATTGGGGTTCCTGTATAGATACCCGCAGATCGGTAAGCGGCTACTTTATTACGCTAGGAGGCTCACCAATTTCATGGAAATCAAAGAAACAACTCTCTATTTCCTTATCGTCGGCCGAAGCCGAATATCGCTCAATGAGACGTGTTGTAGCAGAACTAACCTGGCTCAATCCCGGGCTTATCTCTCTTTCTTATGTTCCCGCTTCATCTCAGCTCACCGATCTGTTCACCAAGGCACTCTATGGACCTTCTCATCAAATCATTATCCCCAAGTTGGGACTCCTTACACTCCCCTCCAACTTGAGGCGGGGTGTTGAGAATGAAAATCACTCGACACCATTGATGTTACCAGATAGAATCAAGAATGAAGAAATGAAAGAGAAGAAGAAAGAATCAGTGTTAGTCTCTATGTGTTCAAAGAAAATTCAAAATCAAGGTCAAAATGAGTATAAAGGCAATTTTTCCTCTTTAGGCTGCTATGGACACGTGGGAAATAAATCATATTGGAAATGGCATCATTCTCAGTCATTTGATCAGAATAATACACAACTGTTGACATCACATAGTGATGGTTAGAGTTTGTTACAGCTTAAGCAATAGAAATAGGACAGCTGTACAAATGCATTTATATTTATATTTATTTTTATACAGTAAATACTTGTATAAATACAGGAGCAGTGAAGTAGTATACATCTTTAGAAAATTTCCCAATTTTGTGTCTTCTTTATTTTTTTGTTCTTCAATTCTGTCTTTATTTTCTTGTTCCTTTCTTTAGGTTCAATGTTCGAACCTCCTGCACAACTACACTGAGTATGTTGTCGTTGTTGTATGAATCCTCAATACGTATTAAAGCAATAGACACGAAAAAATAGTATTGAAGTATAAACAAGTAGGTAATTTGTTTATAAAAGTTCATTCATATACATACAATCATAAACTAGATTCATAATATAATCGATTGCACTCATATTTGAATTAGCTGCGAACAGCCAAGGTGAGGAGATAACGGTGATAATGGAGGGAGGTTAAACATTCCGTTACAATTCTGTTCAAAAACGAAATTCCAACTTGACGGCGTTAATGGCCATGACTCCTCTTCCTTGCACTTCTTCACTACCTTCTCTTCTTCAGTTTCCGCCGATTCTCTCCGCCGCTTCACGCTGCCTTCCACGGCGGAGCTTGAATACGACAGAGTCTTCCCTACCTCCAAAGGAAAATTCAGTATCGCTTTACTTCCTCGCATCGTAAATGCAGCTTTATCATAAGCCTTCGCCGCTTCAATTGCGGTGTCATATGTTCCAAGCCAAACTCTAGAACCACGGCGTCTCGGATCTCGAATCTCCGCCGCATACTTTCCCCATGGCCGCTGTCGCACTCCTCTGTAATGCCTCTTCTCTTCTGCTTTCCTTATCTGTTTCACGGGAACCGAAACAATCGGATTCGAGTGAGCCGAATTACCGAAATCGATCCGTTCATATTTCTTCACCGGAGGTAAATCAATTTTCAGTGAAGGTTTCCGATCACTAGCACTACTCGATTTCGGAGAAGTAAGATCGATGAATACTTGAGGCTCCGATTTAAACTGAATGCATTTGCTCTGATTTTCCTCATAATCAGAGCTTGAAATCGACGGCTCTGATTCAATTTTAACAAAATCTGTTCGATTATACACCGAATTAGCTGATTCGGAGCTCGAATTAGAAACTCCAGTTCCAAATTGAAAGAAATCAGCTTCAATATCGAAGAAAAAATCAAAAGGAAGAGAATCAGAACTAGCAGATTCAGAAATACAACTCTCCGTCACAGTATCACTACACTTACTACTCGTTAATTCCGCCCCAAATTTCAAAGTTTTCGGTGAAAATTCTCCGAGAAGATGAGTTCTGATTTTCTCTAACTCGAAAAATTCATCAACATATTCCATCGAGATCGAAAAGTATAGGAAAAAGTATAGACTAAACTGAAAGAAGAAAGATGAATTTTAGTATTGATGTTTGTAAGTGCTTGATGAAGAGTGGAATATGAGACTATATATATATATATAGGAATTCTTCTGGAAAAGATAATTTTGTCTCTGCATAGTTTGAAGGTTCCTTTGTGGTGCTTAAACGAAGGTTCGGTCAAATAGTATTTTTCAAAGCAGATTGGGTCTTCTTTTGTGTCTGAACCGTTGGATCTTTTGTTTTTTTGTAAGACATGCAAGATGAACGGTGCAGATTTAGTCATGAGGTAAATTTAACCACGTTGTCCTTTTCAAATTTGTTAGTTTGTACCGTTGTAAGTTTCTTTCCTAGGTATTTCCAGGAATACTGATTAAAAAAAAATAGTAAGTGCTAAGATCATCATTAGTTAAGCAATAATTATTGCATAATCCAACAACTATGACAACATAAAAGTTGCTATTGAAGTTTGAATACGAAGTTTTACGAGGATATATTAATTTGGATCAGCTAATTAAATACTAATTTTTTTTTATTTCAATGCATATGACTTTTTTTTTTGTCAGTTTAAAAAAGAATAATTATATAATTTTTAAATGTCAATTTTACTCTTAATGAAATGATTTATATCCATACAAATATCTATAACTTATTTTAAACTACAAGTTTTTTAAAAAAAAATTAATTTTTTTTTGTGTCAAGTCAAACTATATCGCATAAATTAAGACGAAGGAGTATTAAATATATGGAAAGAAAGAAGTTCCTTATTAGGATCACGATTGATATATTCTTGCCTTTGATGGGGTAATATCAATGAAAAATGGCTTCTAGAATGGCACAAGTTGATATTTGGATATAGAAAGAATCTTGATTTTTATGTTAATTACATTGGGAAGAATTTCTGAAAAAGAAGAAAAAGGAATTAATTCTTGTACTTTAAGATATCAAAAAGTTATTTTGGTCTAAAAGTATCACAAATAATTCATGTACATTCCCACGTTGTTTTATCTGACAAATCCAAGGGACTAAGTCAATAGAATTTGAAAAAAGGCTAAAGTCCAATGTTGCTCTTTAATTTTTACGTCATTTTCGTTTTTGACTTCACAAAGTCTATTATAGCTTCTTTTTTTAATTTTTTTTTTTACTAACGACTCAATTGATACGAGAAATAATGAATAAGTAATTTTATAATAAGTTTATCCCTGGTCGAGATCAAATTGCGAAATAACTTATTTCGAAATTGTGTTAGGTTGTTCATACTCTTAAGTACCTATGTTAAGCTTAATTACCTTGGTTAAATCTTAAACAAATCAGGAAGGAGTCAAAAGGTCACGTATTAATAATTAATATTGGTTCGTATTACATTAATGTTAAATAATTGAAACGGTCTATTTTCAACAACTACTCTCATTGAATGTTGTTAATTAATCTTATTGTTGATATGTGGATTATGGAGATAGTGAAATCTCTATATGAAGTCATTAGTTTCTTCCTAATTAAATACTAATCCATGTGGTAGAAATGACTAATTGGTGACATATATTGAAGTATTATGAAAACAATATACTATAAGAACATGAAATATAGTTTAATTAATAAATCTATCTGAGCATTAAATGACTTCATGGTCGGCTTGAAGAGATAGTTAATTCATACCATGTGAAAGAATTAAAGAACAACTAGTTACTACTATTATTAACTAATGGATCTTTACAAAAATTTATATATTTGAAAGTTTGTAATCACAAATATCTATTTATAAACGAAACATAAAGATATATGATTTATCAACGCAACACCTAAGAATATTCAGATATCTTATTTAAAAATATCATTTTTCTCATTATGTAAAAGTATATATAAAAATTGGAGAAAATTTCATAGTTATCACAACTTGTAATGTTACATGTTTGTAATGTTACATGTTTATGAGAAAACAATATAACTTGAATATCTAAACGGCATATACGAACAAACCTTCAACGTCAAATCAATCTGATTTCGAAGCATTATTCCATGGACATATAAATATCAATCAAATAAACTTCTTTCTATGACATCTATATCCACAAACACAATTAGGCTCAGTATTTCCTGGATCTCCAATACAAGAAGCAGCATTTAATTTTTTATCATATAGCTCAAGGCATTTATCAAGACAATCATCATCCTTGAGGCATTTCAAATTCCTAACATTAAATGTGCACTGCAAATCACCAAGATAATTTCCAGCATTTGCTAAGTTGAATACTGAAAAATATGCAATTATTACTCGGAGAAACACTAAATTTTTTGTCATAATTGACTATGCTTTTGATTCTGAGTAATTTGTTATGGCATGGTTGTAATATATATAGGATTTTGATAGGTAATATAATAAATGTAATATTATAATTAGCTAGATTTTTCCCCACCAAAATGTTCCAAGAATCAAGGAATAAACTGACGAAACCATAATGAGACGATTTTCCACGTAGCAAAAATAATTTTTAGCAGTAATAAATATACACATTAATAAAGAGTGGTAAAAATTTTACCGACATTAGTTAATTGTCATAAGATTCAATGCTAATATATTCTTTAAGGACATATACAAAGAGTGTTAATTGCTCTAGAAATACACATTTAGCAGAAATTAAGTTATTATTGTTAATTAATTGTCTTTAAAGATATTTTTTTAGTAGTACTTTCTTAAAATTAAAAAGAGTGTTAATAATGGTTGAGTATTGGGTTTGATTAAATTTTGATAGATAAAATTGGGTTTAATTTACGTCACTAGTAGAATAAATCTTATTTTTTAAGTTTAAGACAATATTCTTAGCATTGACATTAATTGGCAGTATTTAAAAAATATTTGCATAATAATAGCGGTATAAACTAGTTATTATTTCATGGCGAGTAAATATTAACTTTCAATTAAAAATCCCTAAAAAAAATTTGGATCCCATTAATCAATCCCAATCGTTCTATTTTTTAGACAGAATATTTATCTTTTAATTATTTTTTTCCTCCTTTCCTTTTTAATGTTCTTTTTTTTTCTATTTTCTTTGTACATGTAATATTTCCTCATTTCATTCTCTTATTTGGAATTTTTAAATTTGGATATTAACATATTATTTATGTCCGTATATCTCACTATTCATAAAACATTCACAAATATATTTATATCACATATATACATGGTATTTTCATAAAAATATATTTATACCATAAATACAAATGATATTTTTTCATTAAAAAGGTCACAAAAAGTTAAATCACTATGCATAGATATTTAAAAATAATAATTATACCAAGGATGTATAATATAATACCTAAAATGCTATTATAATTCTACTATGATGTTGAATTATACTATGTGTGAAATATATCAGTGTACCTTTAAAAATGAATTACACCTATAATCAGTGTAGCACATACGTGAAATATGAAGAGAGTGTCTTGTATACAATGTTATCCCTACCTATATATAGTATTATACCTCAATAAGATTAATATAATTGAATCATACCATACATATTATTGCGGTAGTACAAAGAAAAGAATACCTCTAAAAGACTGTCATATATACTAGATACAAAAGCCCGGGCAAGCCCAGGTCCAGTATATACTACTTTATTTGTTTAACGTATTTTTCAAATAATTAGGGGTCATGTTCGTGGTTCGGTTTGAAAGTAATAAATTTTTTGAGGACATACATATCTGATCTCAATAGACACAAACACCTAGTACATGAACAATCACATGAAAGCTATTGTCGATTCAATTAAACAATACTAGAGTTATTATTACACGAACAAAGTGATTCAATTAATAGAAAATGTGACTATCTTACGTGAGGTAGGGATAGGTAAAGACTACGGTAAATGATTTTGATGGACTTGGACTTAGGATTGTAATAATTGGGCTAAAATTTAAATGTTGGGCTTGAGAAAATGGTAAAATTAAAGACTTAAGTTAATTAAAATTTAACAAAATATTTATATTTTATTTATGAATAATATATAAATAATTATAAAATTTATGCTAATTTATCAGTTCGGTATGGTTATTTTTTAGTAAAACCAAACCTGTTGCTATTTTGCCTCTCTCCTGGTGAATCTCGCTCGCCACTCTCGTTCTCTCCCTCGCCTCTCTCATTTTTTATACAAACGCAAATGTCTAAAGTGTGTTTGTGTTAGTATTAAGCGAGAGAAAATTGTATATATACATATATTTTTGTTTCCCTCTCTCCCCTCTCCCAGATCTCGCTCGCCACTCTCCCAGATCTCGCTCTCTCACTCGCCTCTCTCACTTTATACACAAAACGCAAATGTATAAAATGTGTTTGTGTTTGTATAAAGCGAGAGAAAATTGTATATATACATATATTTTCGTTCCCCTCTCTCCCCTCTCCCAGATCTCGCTCGTCACTCTCTCAGATCTCGCTCTCTCACTCGCCTCTCTCACTTTATACAAAAACGCAAATGTATAAAATGCGTGAAAATTGTATAAATACATATATTTTCGTTCCCAGATCTCCCCTCTCCTAGATCTCGCTCACCACTCTCCTAGATCTCGCTCGCTCACTCGCCTCTCTCACTTTATACAATTGATCTTTTGTATATGTATACCAAAACAGATTATACAATTGTTGTCTTTTGTATATGTATAGCGAAATATACATATTTATGTTTGCTATGGAGCGCAATTATGCAAACTTTGCTATAGCATACAAATATGAATTTTGTGTTTGCTATATGTGAATATTGCTCAATATAAAATTGAGGAAATTTGAGGAGAAGAGCAAATCGATCAATTAATGGATGGGCCCTAAGCTATAGTACTATTTTTTTGTTAATTATTAAATACAAAATACAGTAAAAAGGAAAATAAATAAATAAATATTAAATATAAAATAAATGAAATTTGAGTAGAAAGGCAAATCGATCAATTAACCGACTGACCCTAAGCTATAGTACTATTTATTTGTTAATTTTTAAATACATAATATAGTAAAAAGGAAAAATAAATAAATAAATATTAAATATAAAATAGATGAAATATGAGGAGAAGGGAAAATCGATCAATAAGAAAATAAATAAAGAAATATAAAATATAGGAAATTTGAGGAGAAGGGAAAATCGATCAATTGACTGACTGACCATAAGCTCCTCGAACATTCACTCATATAATATAGTTATATATATAATTTTTACATTTATTTTCTAATTAAGAAAACACATTTTCCTAATATACCCAAACTAGTTAACTTGTTCTCGCATTGCGCGATTGTAATTTGTGAGATGATAGTGAATTAAAATAATTTTATTATATTTAGTTAAATTGTGGAATTACGCTGAATATGTTCTTGTTATCTATTTAATTAAGTTGAAGAAATAAAAAAAATTCTAATATGTTATAAAGATAAAAATTAAGTCAAACACAATTAATGTTACAAGGCGACTATGAACACATGCAAATGTACCAAATTTAGCTCAATTTCAATAAATGTAAAAATTGTATTCATAAGAAAAGACCATCAAATTATGTTCTCAAATTTCTTTTATTTTTTTCTTGATCGTCAGACTTCAATGAGTTGAACTTTATAACTTGATCAAACAAACGATCTAAATACTCATTTTAAAAAAAACACTTGGGAGTAATAATATTGAGCATTGTGAGATCAAAGAGATCATCTACATTTATATGCACAATAACAAAGAAATTTAGGGTTAAATGGATCAGACATTCAAACTGGCGATGGAAAGATTGGAACTTTTGCCATAATTTATTACGACTAAATATTATGAATTGTTCTTAGTGTTCTTGAAGTTTATATATACGAGTTGGACTAATTTGCCATTTTGTGTGGCATGAGAAATGTGTTTATAATTAATTAGTGAGATTTACTTCATAATGTTATTTAATTTATCCATTATAATTGTGGTATATATGTGTAATTATTTTGATTTTATTTATCCATAATTATTGTTGTTTTCATAATTTGTTAGGTACATCAATTTATTTAACTTGACCTTTTATAAACTTCGCATATATTACCACGTAGATAGATATATTAACTTGGCCTTAAATCTTAATAGCAAGTAAATATTCCAATTTTGAGAAGGCACATACATATATTTTGGGTTGACTTTATATCTATATTATGATTTATGTACATAATTTGACATATATTTTGTAGATTATTATGTGCATGTTGTATATGTTGGTATAACGTTATGGTCATATTGTATAAGTTGGTATAATATTGTTATACATACATAGTTCGAATATTCGTATGGTTATGTAGTTTAATTTATGTATGTGTAGCATGTTAATTACTTTTATGGGATTATTTGCTATATTGCATTAATTCAATTTTGAATACCTGGTAATAATTTTAGGTTGACATTTGATTTTTGTTCGCGTTAAGAAAATTATCGCATGTAAATATAGATATTCGTCAAAATTTGTGCTCCTCCTTGTCCTTCTCCTCCTTCCTCCATTGTCTCAACTCTCAATCTTTTTTTCCTATGTGTTGTTGAAAATTGAAAACTCATTATTTGTTTATGATTGACTTCGATAATTAATTTAGCTGAAATAAACTTAAAAAGTACCTGCATTATTTTGTTTGATTGTGCTAATTGATTGTTGATGAACACAAAGTGGCTTTATTGATTTTAACAAAATTTTAAATCAACAAGTATCAATGGTCTAGTACTTAAATCAAAAACATTAATAGAAATAAACATCATATGTGTAGATGCTTAATTGAAACAAATCATATTTTGAGTGTGTAAATGAAATTTATCGATGAGTATAAGGGGCTTCTAACCGAAGTACCCTCACACATTTAGAGCAACAAATTACCTTAGACTCCAAGCACATAACTCAAACATATGTATCGTTTATAAACTGTGTGCTTATAGCCTCTTCTATATTATTAATAAAAATAATAATAGAAGGAACCAAGAGGAGATGTTTCTTCATTTATTAAAATTAAAATTCAAAATCCAACTTGATTGGCCACTTGCAATTAATTTATATAAAGATTGCAATCCTTTTAGTTATAAACTAGACAGCCAACTTGTCCGTACAAAACAAAGCTAAGAAAATTACCTGCAGCTTCCTTTTTTTAAAAAAAAATCACGTTTGAAAATTTGAATTTTTTTAGAAATATTTATTCCAACTGACATGGGAAAATTATCTTACGACATCGGGGTACAAGTAATCTGGACATCTACTTTCATAAAAATGAAATATATTATATAGTATTAAAAAAACACATAAAATACTCTATACATTTCAATTTCACTCTTTAAAAGACGTAAAAAGTTAAAAAGAAGCTAAAAAGTCTTAGCCTTTAAACACATTTTGCTAATTATATTTTACCTAACTAATTACTTGGGTTGAGTGCAATATTAGCTTTCTTAGTAAACATGAAAAGTAATGATGTTATATGCAGTTTGGTGTTGAAAAATTAAAACAAATGTGTCTCACACATTATTTTGGGTAAAATGTGAGGTTGATTAAGTCTATTAAGAAAATATTGTGTTAAATTGTTGATCAAAGTAACTTCGTAGAAATTATCCTTAATAGACTGATATATAGTGCATGGTTTCTATTTCGTCTTAGATTTTAAAAACAAAATAAAATCATTAACTTCACATTCAAAATTTTATCTATAATTAAACACTATAATATTATTTGGAATCAAATTAGATCTAATCACAGATTAAAGGGGAGGGACCTCAATCATCTTATCACAATTTATGTTAGTGTATCAAAAACTTCTATTTGATTTGAAAGGTAAATTGTTTTATTTTGTGAAGAAATTGATTTGAAGCGAGTACTCTACGGTTTATTCTGAATATTTTTTTTTATCTTATTTGAATTTTATATGTATGCATTAGTCAAATCATATCAAAATATCCTACTATACCTCTCATGTTGGAAAACATTTTGGACGCAATAAATTGAAGTTCATTCCTTCTAATGTGTTAGCCTTTATAACGTAATTTTAAAGACTTTGAGAGTTTTGTTTAG
>JAJONZ010016821.1:0-13077 GCA_029582445.1 Solanum paucissectum | reverse complement strand
TTTACCCTTAATGAAATGATTTACAACCACACAAATTTCTATCATTCATTTTGGACCACAAGTTTTAAAAGTCTTTCCATTTTTCTTAAAGTTTGTGCCAAATCAAAGTACATCATATAAAATGGGACGGATGAAGTATTATTTAAATTGTTATTGTAGTTGCTATAACCACCAAACACTTGTCAATCACTATTATCAATCGTATCTATATATTACAATTGTTACCATCATTTACTAACACTATCAATTATCATCTATCACAATTATTAAATATCATCAAGGATTAAGTCATCAACAGTCCCTTAAAATTGTTCGCATAATTCACTTGGACATCTTAAACTAAGACTAGTACCTATTGAACACTTTTACCTATTCAAAAATTGTTTCTATTAGATGTTTTTTGATAATCAGCAAAAAATATGAAAAATATGTGATACACTTACGCTGACATGACAAAATGGCTAATTAAAAAATAACATGTGGCAGTGGCCCCCCAAAATTATAAAAGAAAAATTGTTTAAAATTATTCCAAACACATTTTATATCTAATTTTTTTATTAAAAAAATGAAAATGAAAATGTCAGGTGTCAACCTATCTACCCAGCCCCACCCCTAACGCAACCCCCTTTCATCTTCATTTCTTCCCAAAACACATTATTTCTCAAATCACAAAACACAATTTATTTTTCAAATAATTTGAAGATTAACTTTTTTTAAAAATATATATTTTCATACTAAGAGTGAAGAAAAAGAAAATTTTGCCGGCTGTTATTCATTTATTTTTTTTAAAAAAAGTTATTCATTTCTACATCAATGACAAAAGAAATTGATAGCTCAAAAATTAATTCTATCAAATTTTCGAATATCATTTTTGATAAATTTAATGAGTTTATATTTGAATTTGAGTAAAAATATTTGTTCGAAAATTGTGATAAATAAATATCGGCTTACTTTTTTCTACGTAAAAATCATTAATCTTCTTTCTTCTTTCTTCATATTATTTTATGAGATTTAAAATAAATCATACGAAAGTCTTTCTTTCAAATCTGAATCGTATGGTTTCTTCATAATTGATTTTCATTTATCTTCAGATTTGGAAGAAATAATATTTTTTTTATAAAAAAAGAAAGAAAAACAATGTTGATGCTAAAATGGAGAAAGTTTTGCAAACTAAATTATGAAGAAGATGACTAGTAGGGGGTGGAGTGCTTTTCTTTTTTGAAAAAAGTGTAAAAGAAAAAAGAAAAAATTCTTATAAGTTAATTATAGTGCCAAGTGTCAATAAAATAAGAAAAAATGTAAAAAAAAACACTATTTTGAATTTTTTCACACGCTTCAGGGAAGTGCAAAACACAATTTTTACCATATCAGTGTTTTGTGTTTAATAGATACATGTTTTGAATAATTTAGGTGTTCAATAGGTACAAGTCCTAGTTAAGGTGTCTAAGTGAATTATGCGAACAACTTTAATGGACAATCGATGACTTAAGCCTATCATCAACTACCATGATTTATAGCTATTGTTAATCACTATTTATAATTACCACCATTACTAGCGACTACTTGTAACTATCATCATCAACCTACATAATCTCAATCATCACATATAACCACCACCAATTGCTACGGAGCGTGTATACCCTTTGGGTGGGTTTTTTATTATTTGGATCAAATTTTTAATTGGAAATAAAAATTAAATAAATTTTGGATAGGTTGTTAAGATCGTGACACGTGTCCCTCCGTTAGTTCAAAGGGTATACAAGTTCCAAAAATTAGATAGTATGGACATCAGAGTTCTAAAAGTATAACGGAGGGTATTTAGATACCATTTACGATAGTTTGGGGGTATATTTGTCCTTTTTCCCTTTAATTTATCATATTTTCTAAAATTTCCTATCATTTAAAAAAAATACAAAAATTCTTATTTCCCTCGTTCTCTCTCCTAATTAATCTCCAATACATTCCTCAAACTCTCCACCCATATCGTTTAATTTCCCCAAAATCATGCTTAACTTCATCAATTTCAAATTCTAATTAAAGAGAGTTAAGGAATTTGTATTCAAACCTATCAGTATTCTTCACAAACACGTCTTTACTAGTGGAGATGGACAAAGATTCAGTGGTGATTCTGTCTTCATGGATAACCAGGAATTCAAACCAATATTCAATGTCGGTATGGACACAATTTATTTCACATTCAAAGCCAAGAACAACTCAAGTTTGATAATTTTACTGAACCCAATGAGAAAATACAGTTCTTGAGATCCAATTGAATGTATTTTAAAAATATTTTGTTGACATTTATAAAGTAGCTAGGATAAGAAATTTAATACACGTGTACAGAGCGTAAGGGATTAATTAGAACTGTGTTGACAATGTATTTTAGTCACGTAAAAGAGAAATAATTGCAACTTTTCATTATTTTTTTCTTTAAGTACATCGTCTCTAATTTGTAGATCCATTTCCTTTTTGAGATTGAAGCTAAAAAAATCACGTTCTTCTCTGGGTTTAGAAGTTATTTTGAAGAGGTATGCTCCAACGAAATTATTCAAATCTTTTAAAAAATTGAACCAAAATCTTACGAAACACGCTTC
Organism: Solanum paucissectum; assembly: GCA_029582445.1. NCBI lineage: Eukaryota > Viridiplantae > Streptophyta > Magnoliopsida > Solanales > Solanaceae > Solanum > Solanum paucissectum. The sequence goes on along the minus strand of JAJONZ010016821.1, from coordinate 10,483 downwards.
AAAACTCGTTTACGAAAGAATATAATGATTCACGAGATTAAATTTGAAAAGATTCAACTAATTTTTTCATGAAAAAGTTGATGAATGAATGATAGGGTTTCAATTTTTAGTTTGGTTCAAGAGCGCGAATGATAGGGTTTCAATTTTTAGTTTGCTTCAAGAGTGCAAAGGATAGGATTTCAATTTTTAGGTTGTTTCAAGAGCGTGAATGATAACATTTTAATTTTAGTTCATTTCAAAGCGAAATGAATCGATAACGGCAATATTTTTTTGACTTTTCATTCAGTGTATGTGTGCAAACAAAATAACAAGATCGATTTGTTATTTTCTCATTCGATAAATATCAGGTCAGGAATGATGTATTTCAAACAAAATGAAAAATTACCATTATTTCCCCCCCATGTGGATAAATCATATTAGTGGACCGAATTTCAATTAATGTTATACGCGCGTTGTAAACGTGTGTTTAGTTTAATTTCTTACCCTAATCACCCGATAAATATCAAAATAATGCTTTAAAATATATCTAAGATTAATAGAATATCCGTGAATTATAAATATGTTACAATAAATTCTATCTATTTAAACCATTTCCCAATTAAATGGTGTGATTTAACAACAGATAATCATGATAGAGTAGAGGTGAAACTGTAGTACAAACAAAATCGTCATGTAACTAATTTCTATACATATATAAGTTTTATCAAATAGTATTAAAGCGCTAAATTGATCCGAACATTATCTTTATTCTTTATTACTTATTAGTCCAGAAATACCCATTTGGCTAGTAGACATGTGATTTTTTTGTCACGTTTGGCAATAGTAGTATGCAAGTGAGGGGTATTATTGTAACTTCGAAAATAAGAAAAACCCTAATCGGGGCACTCTGAATGGAGCTCCACGACTAGAGTCGCAGCTTAAACGTGAAGGACACGTGGATAGACTCATGTTGTTCGCTGACGTGTAAATGTAACCGTAGCCTCCCTATTTATGCTCTTCGTTCTCATCCATTTCCACTCACTCTCTTCACGCTTTTTTTCAAGCAAATCTCAATCTATAAATCCATAAAACCTATACATACAAATTCATATATATATACTCATCGTCTTCCATTGATCTAGGGTTTCACTGGAGTTTGTATCGATTGCAACTATTTGAGGATCCGATTCTCGATTTTTCTAATCCTCTCTTGGCTCGAGATCCGAGTCAAGGACGGAGGAGTTCATTTGCTAGGCGGAGATTTACAAGCGTTTCGAACTGGTATCTATCTCTTCACTGTTGCCACTCGGTGCGGAGAGGTAATCACAACTTGATTTATTTTGTGATATTTTTTTTTGTAACCGTTTCGTGTTGTTACTGATTGTTTTGATATGTGTAGGTTCTGTGGAATGGCGTTGAATGAGGGATTTTTGACTGAAGGACAGAGGGAGATGCTGAAATTTGCACCGCCGAATGAGGATGTTTTGTCATCTTCTCCGAAGTCACCGACTTTGAAGTCTCCAGGTGCTGCTGCTAAGTCTGCGTCTGTGCTCTTGACGGAACATCTCGTCAAGGCACCAGGCGGTGGAAAGGCATCCACGGCTGGGATTGCTGGGAGACATGTACGACGGACGCACTCAGGGAAGCATATCCGTGTTAAGAAGGGTGAGTGTTCTATGCTGAATCGTGATGACATTGTAGTTCTTCTTAAGTTTCAATTTGGTGTTTGAGGGTCTGAATTATGACCTACTTTTATTGTAATTAAATTGTTGAAGTGATTCTAATCTAGTGTGAGTAGTTGAACCGCTAATGGCATTGTAAATCCCTTTATGAAGGGGGGCAGTGGTGTAATATTTACTTACTTCATACTTTGAATGTGGATTGATGTACTTTCTAGATGAACTTAGTTTCAAAACAATGGTGTCATGGATAGGGTTTAATAGTGACCCAAAAAGTTAAAAAAACAAAGAAAAAAAAAGGAAATGTTGTAGCTGGGGCAGATTCACCTTAGACCAAGCTGTGTCACAAGACATTGCTTCATTGACTTTTTTTACGGATTATGTCTATATAATTATAGACAGAACAGAAATAGAGGGTACAATATGTAAAATAACACTCCTTGACACAAGGGCCACACAAGTCATATGGTTAGGTGCCTAAGTTTTAAGTATAGATGTCGCGAGTTCTAATCGTGGTGGCCACATTTATCATTGTTTTGAAGTTTTTGTGCTTCAATCTACAAAATGATACACCATCCAGGTTCGAACTGCTGACCTCTTGGTAGTTAATGCTTAACAAAGTGTTGAACCAATTACTCCAAAATCATATCAGTAATTTTGGCGACAAAGGGATAGGCTTTAATAGTGACCATAAAAGATTTTGTGGCCAGGGGCGGCTTTACTTTAAGGCAAGCGGTGTTACGTTGCACTGTTTCGACGGAATTTTTTACTGAATATGTATATATAATTAAGAGAGAAAAAATAGAGGGTATATTGACATTGGTAGATCCAGAAATATTGTATCACGGGTGCTCAACTATTTTTAATTTGGAAATTGCTACATAGAGTGGGTGCTCAGTTAATTTATTTCAATGAAATACTAGATTTTGCACATAAATAGTAGTGTTTGTCACAAAAGTCAATGGGTGCTTATGCATTCCATAATACATAGCATAGGTCCGTCGTCCGCCACTGTATATTGAGTAAAATGACACTCCTGGCACAAGGAGCGACGCAGCTCATATGGTCTGGTGCCGTAGCTTTCAATATAGATATCGCGAGTTCTAATCGTGGTGGCCACATTTATTATTGTTTTGAAGTTCTTGCGCTTCAATCTACACAATGATACACCATTTAGGTTCGAACTGCTGCCCTCTTGGTAGTTAATGCTTAACAAAATGTTGAATCAATTACTCCAAAATCGTATCAGTAATTTTGGCGACAAAGGGATAGGCTTTAAAAGTGACCAAAAAAGAAAAGAAAAGAAATGTCCTAGCCAGGGGCAGCTTTACCTTAAGGCAAGCGGTGTCACGTTGCACTGCTTCGAAGGAATATTTTACTGAATATGTATATATATAATTAAGAGAGAGAAAAATAGAGGGTATATTGAGTAAAATGACACTCCTTGACACAAGTAGCTACACAGCTCATGCGGTCTGGTGTCGTAGTCAAGGAGCTACACAGCTCATGCGGTCTGGTGTCATAGTTTTCGATACAGATGTTGCGAGTTCTAATCGTGGTGGCCACATTTATTATTGTTTTAAAGTTTTTGCGATTCAATCTACAAAATGATACACCATCCAGGTTTGAACCGCTGACCTCTTGGTGGTCAACACTTACCAAAATGTTGAACTAATTACTCCAAAATCATATCAGTAAAATTTGCGACAAAATCTATTTGGATGTATTGAGAAGGATGTGGCTTTTCCCTAATTAGCTGTTATGCTATGTTTGTTTTTCTATCCTTTCATCTTCTTACTCTCCAATGAAATTGATTAAGAACGATTTGCAGAATCTAATGAGTAATGACTTGTTTAGTAATCGTTTGGTACCCTTTATAAGAAAAATTGTTTCCTATCACTTTTAATGAGGTTATTTAATTTTGAATACATTTTAAGAAACCAAAACTCATCGGAAGAGTTAGTATGATATACACGATTTATGTTTTATTTGCATTTTGTTGCTTTATCATATGATGTTACATAATTTATTTATTTGTTCTCATTTACTATGTGTAAAACAACGCTTCTTTCTCATCTTAATTTGATGCTCCGAGCGTTCTCGGTAAGCACATATATATATATATATATATATATATATATGTAGACTATATCAAGAAGTAGGTTAGGTCTTTTCTTTTGTATTTTGTTAGAAAAGGAGAATATTAATCAAACATTAATCCTTATTTGCGAATATATTATTGCTTTCATTTATTTGACAGTACTTCTCTTCAAGTCGGTGTTTTGACATAAAACTGGATGATAAGTGAAATATGTGTAGAGTAACTCTTCCTACTTTAGTTCTAGTCATATTTACTGCAGGAGTTTTCCATTTACAACATTCTTTCAAATGTTTCAATGTATCCTTTACTGCTGCATAGTTGTTACTTTTTATCATTTTTAATTAGAAATGTTTTGATATCCTTGTGAATCTGGTGGCTCTATACTTTGATGTCAATACCACTGCTTTTGGGCTACATACAATTTTTGTGACGCTGTCTGTGCAAATTATTCAAACACATTTAAGAGGATATAGCTGTTATAGCTTTAATAGGTGTGCCTTGAACACTGAGTGTTTTCAGGAAGAAGTATTCGGTAGATCTCTTTTCATTTTTATAAGTTGTAAAGATTAGTCTGACAAGTATATCAACATTTGAGCCGTGGAAATCCAATGGTTGTTGGTAGATAGAAGCCAACAAGTAAATATCCAATTTTGTTTTAACTAATTAGAAGTTGAAGTGTCAAAGCTCATTGTGAAGCATCAAATGATAATCTAAACCAGTGCTAATATACAGGGAATGCAAAAACTTGAGTTTATTTGTCAGGTGCAACTGTAGTGTTAATTTGGTTTTGCCTGTTAGGATCGTGGGTATGATTTGTTTATTTCCCCTTTCTATTAAAGCCTGAAGTTACATTTATTAGAGCTAGTTGCATCTGTATCATTTTTTTTTTTTGTTTTTTTTTTTTGTAGTTCAAGTTGCCTCCTTAGTATAATTTTTCTTTCTTCCTTCCTTCTGATATAGCCTTCAGCGTTCTCAATTGCAAGTATCATGCAGCTTGTAAATGTTTTCTCCTTTTCATTTCTTTCTCTGCACATATACTGAAGGCTTTCCTGCATTTGATGGTCTAAAACAGATGGAGCCGGTGGTAAAGGCACCTGGGGAAGATGGCTAGATACTGATGGTGAATCTCAGATCGATAAGAATGATCCCAACTATGATAGTGGTGAGGTGAGTCCTACAGAAACTAGACTGGCGTTGGTGATAAAATAACTTTAGATTTGGTCATATACTTATGTTGCACGTTACATTATTCTTTATTGGAGTACTATCGTCCATCATATATCTCTTTTGGAATAATTGATCAAATAAATTCATCTTTTGGCAATGTACCATTGTATGATACACCAGAATGCTCCCATAATGCCTGCATTACACAATTGTGGGTTATAACGGAGAAAAGGCAATTTAAAGAATGATTAAGGGAATCATTGGTGAGAAAGAAACAGTGCGAAGGTAGATTAAAGTTCAATCTAAATATCATGATTGTATAGGGAAGAGCCAATGTGAAGGTCCACAACAATTCTATATTTCTGCCGAAAGCAATGCAAAGTTATCTTCCCTAGTTGTCTAATTTTTACACCATGGTTGGTCTATTTGCTTTCTTTTTCCTGTCAGCTTACATCTGCCTCCTCAGCGAATAGTTTGCTATTTCTTTTTTTTCTTCTTTTTTTTTTTAGTAATTTAACAAAGAAGTTGTACTAAGACTAGAACACATGAACCATTCCACTAAGGAACCTACTGGAGTGCGCCCACAATTGTTTCTTTGTCGTAGTCCACGTTTATCTTCATATTATATCTAATCAAATTTAATGGTTAAGCAGTGGTTGTTAACAAAATTAATGTTTTGAGGAGTAGTTTGACTTCAAAATCTTAGGTATTATTATAGGGATACACGGAGGAAGGGATGTCACAAAATACATACCCCCCTGAGTTTCCATATGCTAACTCCATTTTTCCTGAACTAATTGATTCATTTTATGGCTGTTTGATTTATCGTGGAAAGTGCCTCAATAATTCTCATGAAAGTTGTTATATTATTGTGGTCTTCCTCCTCCTTGACTGCACAGGAGCCATATGAGCTTGTTGGAACTGCTGTCTCTGATCCATTAGACGACTACAAGAAATCTGTAGCATCAATTATTGAGGAATACTTCAGCACTGGTGACGTTGAAGTGGCTACGTCTGATCTCAGGGAATTAGGTTCAACTGAGTATCACCCATATTTTATTAAGAGGCTTGTTTCTATGTCAATGGATAGGCATGACAAGGAGAAGGAAATGGCTTCTGTTCTTCTTTCTGCACTTTATGCTGATGTTATCAACCCTACCCAGATTAGTCGGGGATTTTTCATGCTTGTGGAGTCTGCTGATGACTTGGCAGTGGACATACCAGATACTGTTGATATCCTAGCTTTGTTCATCGCACGGGCTGTTGTCGATGACATTCTTCCACCTGCTTTTATCGCAAGAGCCAGAAAAATGCTCCCAGAATCTTCCAAGGGGATACAGGTGCTGCAAACTGCCGAGAAGAGCTATCTATCAGCTCCTCATCATGCAGAACTCGTTGAGAGGCGCTGGGGTGGCAGCACCCATTTCACTGTTGAGGAAGTCAAGAAAAGAATTGCTGATCTATTGAGGGAGTATGTGGAGAGTGGAGACACTGCTGAGGCCTGTAGATGCATAAGAAAATTGGAAGTTTCTTTTTTCTATCATGAAGTTGTCAAGAGAGCTTTAGTTTTAGCCATGGAGATGCAGTCTGCTGAACCGCTTATTCTGAAACTTTTAAAGGAGGCCGCAGAAGAGGGTCTTATAAGTTCCAGTCAAATGGTGAAGGGCTTTTCTAGGATGGCTGAGAGTATCGATGATCTTTCTCTGGATATTCCTTCTGCAAAAACGTCATTCCAGTCAATTGTTCCTCGGGCAATCTCTGAGGGATGGCTTGATGCATCTTCCCTGAAAGCCTCAGGTGAAGATGGGCCAGCAAATGGTTCAGATGATGAAAAAGTGAAGCAGTACAAAAAACAGATCGTTAATATAATCCATGAATATTTCCTCTCAGATGACATTCCGGAGCTAATCCGGAGTTTGGAAGATTTGGGGGCACCAGAGTATAATCCCATTTTCCTGAAGAAGCTAATCACCCTTGCTATGGACAGGAAAAACAAGGAAAAGGAAATGGCATCTGTTTTGCTTTCTGCACTTCATATAGAGATATTTTCCACCGAAGACATAGTGAATGGATTTGTGATGCTACTGGAATCTGCAGAAGATACAGCACTTGACATTTTAGATGCTTCCAATGAACTAGCTCTTTTCGTTGCTAGGGCTGTAATAGATGATATCCTTGCTCCACTGAATTTGGAGGAGATAACGAACAGGTTACCACCGAATTGCAGCAGTGGTGCTGAGACTGTGTGCATGGCTCAATCACTTCTATCCGCACGCCATGCTGGTGAGAGGATCCTTAGGTGTTGGGGTGGTGGGACTGGCTGGGCTGTGGAGGATGCAAAGGATAAAATTCAAAAGCTTCTCGAGGAATTTGAAAGTGGTGGTGTTATCAGTGAAGCTTGCCAATGCATACGAGATATGGGGATGCCATTCTTCAATCATGAGGTAGTGAAGAAAGCTTTGGTTATGGCAATGGAGAAGAAGAATGATAGGATGCTGGATTTGCTGCAAGAGTGCTTCAATGAGGGGCTTATCACCATTAACCAGATGACAAAAGGCTTTGGGAGGATCAAGGATGGGCTTGATGATCTTGCTCTTGACATTCCGAATGCAAAGGATAAGTTTACCTTCTATGTGGAGCACGCCAAAGGGAATGGGTGGCTGTTACCTTCCTTTGGGTCATCAGATGCATCTTGAGGAGTAGAATCATATACATCTGTATGTTGTTCGTTGTTGTCTTCTGCTAGTGTAGCTCGTACCCTTTTACTTGGGAGTAGATGGACCCAATCCTTTCAGAGTTCTCTTTCATTAGAAGTTTTAAAACGATGGATGTTGATGTAAAGTTGGTGCTCTCGTGTTCCGTGAACACAAACCGCATTATCATAATCTTTACTGTTTTCTAGAATGATGTTTGTACATATCATTTACATAATTCTAGCTTAATTTTTTGTTAGTTGAGTCATTACGTAATTAGGATGCATGATGTCATTTGCTTCTTGAGTAAATGGTAGAAGGCGCTAGAAGTGACAACAGTTTTTTTAATCGATTTATTTTGTTAAAACATAAATGCTTATGGAAGAATAAGTGTTATGTTTTTGCCAAAATGTGTGTTTGCATCAAGAGCGTGCTAATATGATGTGCTTTACTGTTGAATAAAGGAATAAAAGTGAATTGCTTTAGTAAACTGTTGACATTGTGATAAAATATACATAGAATTGAGTTCAGTTGCCACAGCAAGGAATGAGAGAAAAAATGGAACATGGACAATGACTGAGACTTGTCAAACTACGAAGAAGAACGTTGTCCTCAGGAGAAAGCTGTCGTAAGATACCATTGTTAGCACACGTAAATCTTACCCTCCCTCTTCTTTAACTCATCCATTTGGTTTTTTACCGAAAAATTTATACACCCTCCGTTTATTTTTATTTGTTCATATAATTTGACTTAACATACTTTTCTAAAAATAATTAATAAAACAGTAAGTATACTATATCATCTTTGAATATAGTAAATTCAATGTTAAAATGTAACTATAGTTAATAATAAAGACAAATTAGGAACTAAGTAATGAATTATTTCTTAATTTTTCAAAATGGATAAATAATAGTGGATATTTGTTTTTAGTATAGTGGAGAAGTAAAAAACGAACAGAGAAAGTACTTAGCCGCAATTTTTTGTTCTTACTTTAATCAAGCTCTCATTTCAATTAAGAGGGGTCATAGGTCTCCGGTCTAAGGGTGTGCAAAAATCAAACCTACTGATAAATCGAATAAAAAAAAAGTGTTATTGGTTTATTGTTATTGGGTTAACGGTTATTTAATGGTTTTATAAAAAATATTATTGGGTTATTGGTTCAATATTGATTTTTTAATATTGGGTTATTGAGTTAACCAATAACCCATTAAGAATATAATAATTTACTATTTTAATTCTTAGTCATACATAAATATCAAACAAAAAATATTAATATAATCACTTTATTAGACTATAACTATAAGGACTCTACATAATTAACATTACTTAATTAACTATGCTCTCTGCATTTATTCTTTAGATTTTAGTATTACTTTAGTCTTTAGGTTCACAACGTCAAAAATCTAAAGAACTAAGAACGACGACGACAAAGGTTAGGCAACAACTAGGGTTGTGAATTATGAGTATTTGGCTATTTGCTATACTTTTACTACACTAAGCGGAATTTTTGCACTCAATGAGTAATTAGATTTCTCTCTTTCTTATTTCGCATTAAATTGTTGGACAAGTCATATATTTGTTTTGAAAACATTTTCTTATTGGTTAAACCGAAAACCGATAACAAATATCTTATTGGTTTGGTTATCGATTTAGCATATTTATAAATTGAAAACTGATAAACCGAATCGATAATACTTAAAATTGAACCGAACCGATCGATACACACCCTAGTCTCCACAAAGTCGTAAAACCATGTATAAGAGTTGACACTTGTCCAGTGTTGTAAGGTCAAGAAAATTGGTGACTTGATAATAAAAAAGTTAGTGATCGAAGCTTCAATGAACGGCTAAATTGCATGTTCAAAATCTAAATGCCTACTAAATACTTTACAAAAGTCTTACCGTCTCGCCGTTGGTCGCCCACATCTTTACGGAGAATTCAATTTCACCAGGTCCATGTTGTAGACAGCAGAGCAGTCATTTCACCATTCGTGCAGATCACTAGTTATGTGACATGAAATTTCGCTTACCTTAGGACAGTTAGGGTTACTATCGCCGTTTACCGAGACTTCCATTCAAAGATTACAACACTTCTATTTTTTATCTTTCAACATCGAACATGTGTCAAACTCTATGCATCGTATTATTGCTTAGCAGAGTCTTATATTATTAACTAGTTTTTCGACACTTGCTTTGCACGTGATTACCAATTCAAAAAATATATATTATAGTAAATAGTATTATTTATTTAAGCGAAGAATTGAGTAATAAGCTTTGCACAAAATAATATTGTCGATTATTTTGTGAATGTTCAATGTGGATCATCATATATATCTCTTATTCATGCGAACCTATGAAGATGGTCAATGAAATTTTTTATTAGTTAAATGCAATAATGCATATATTTATTTCAATTTGCTGAGGTTCAATTATGTAATTGGTCATATCTCAATAATACTACTTTATAGACGATATTTGTTGTGTATTTTTTCTTGTCATCTAACCAAATGTGTTTGCACGTGTATTTCACATTAAACTGTTCGGTTGTCATATGAACATGTGAAGAGAACAACTACATTTTATTTTTTAGAACTAATTTTTTTATATTAATTTTTATTTTATATGTTATAACATAATCAATGACGTTCTTGTTGTTGGCTCTCATATTTGACTTCTCGATTGACTGTGTAAATAAATCAAAGCTAGTTATCTGACTGTTCATAGTTAACTGAGAAAGGTTTCCTCAATTTTTTTTACCGGAGAAACCAAAAACTGAAATTAAAGAATATATTCTATCTGTGAAATCATATATATAATCACATGTTTATCTTACACCCAACAAAGATGTACTTCATATACTTGTAA
>JAJONZ010016820.1:0-10873 GCA_029582445.1 Solanum paucissectum | reverse complement strand
ACATGATGAATCAATCCTATTCAAGATTACTACTCGCAACTCGGATAACTCATTTTCGAGAATAGCTAAACATAACCGCTTGGTTTATTTGCATCCTCCAAACACATGACAAGCAAACACGAACTCTATTTCGACAAGTATGGACGGAGTAGTATTAAGATGATTAACGAATAAACAAACAGAAATCGAAATGAGCACAACTCAGCTAAGAAAAATTTGAGAAGAGCCATAAACGGAGAAAAGCAGATCAAACAGGCGATAAAATCATTTTGAATACGAAATACACATAATAGTTTCGGAAAGACTACGAAGCAGAGAAAACTTAGGCTCAAACTATATAAGATCAGCTCATAACCCAACTACAAATATTTCATGATTTAACACTCATCGGAATCGGAAAGAAGAAGGGAAGATGCCAAGAGTTATTTACCTTGTTGTGGGCAGCGAACATGGACATGATGAACAAGGAGTAACAACTTGACCACTGACTTCGAACTTCCGGAAACTCCTATGAATACTAGCAGCTCACGAACAAGGGAAGAACGTATATATATTTAAGGTGTATTTCTCTATAAGTTCTTGCCAAAAAAAAAATCTCCTCCTTTGAATGAAAACTAAGGATGCTATTTATAGATAGGTGAAAAGGCAGATTTAGGGGGTAAAATCCGTTTGATTTTTTTTTTTGAAATTCAAAATCTTTGCTCTTTTTCAAAGTAATAGTGGAAGGGTATGGGCGATTTCTGGAAAAAAAGAAGGAAAAGGGAACAACGATGTGATCGTCTAGGGCACTAGGTTATGGGTTATGCAGGGTAGATTTTTGCGGATTTTCTGGGTTAGTTCTGCTTGCTGCGTCGTTTCACTGAAGAAGAAGAAGTGCGAGTCTGGGTCGGTCGGGTACTATATGGCGTATTGTATGTTGTATTGTATTGGAGAAAATGATCAAAATGGTCCTTAATGTATGGCTTTGATTCCATTTGGTCCTTAATGTATGGACTTGATGGAAATGGTCCTTTATGTATCATAAATTGTGATCAATTTAGTCCTTAACCCTAAAATTAATATATTTCTTTTTTTTTTTGCCATCAAAATATACGGAATACCAGTTTCGCAGCCCTTTGAAACTCCCTTCTGAAAAAGGTTCAATAGATCTACCAGGTTATCGGAAATGACCAAAGAACAAAAAAACGGCTAACCGAGAGTTATGTAAAAGATGCGCTCGTTCAAGACTTTCCTTCCCCTGTTTCCAAAAATTCCAAAAGGGCACATCAATTTTTTTTAACCAAAAGGGCAAAATCGCTCCTGACAAAATTGACGCCGTTACTCCTTTAAAAAACATAAAATTCGCTACCGGTCCAAAAAAAAATTTCTTTAAAATCGTTGTTGTGAATTTATTTTTTAACAACGCTGCCCCAGCAGCGTTTAAAAAATAGAAATAGCTGCTATAGCAGCCATTTTCTTAAAAAAGTTTAAATTATTTTTATTAAAAATTCCCGAGGCGAGGACTGCTTAAAAAATAATGGGAAATCGCTCCACGTGTAGCGATTTTAGTTAAATTTTTTTTAAATAATCGCTGTCATTAAATTTTTTTAACTAAAATCGCTACACGTGGAGCGATTTCCTATTATTTGTAATAAGAGTGTTGGGCCTGGGTTATTGTTGTAAGAGTTAGTGGGCTGTTGGAAAATGAATAGAGAATGGAGTGGGCTGAAATGGTTTAAGGAAAAAGGCCCAAAATGGTCTTGCAATTGATTTTAAAGGGAGGTAAAATAGTGGCTAGATTCGCAATAGAAATATAACCGAATGAATTTCAATTGTAGCCAAAATGAACTTAGTCGGTAAATTCGGCCGAAAGTTAAATACGATGAACTTTTACAAATTAACCAATGAGCTTCTTAATCTTAACGAGATAAAATAATTAACTCAAATATAAACTAAATAATTTAAATATAAACTATTATATAACTAAACTAAAACCAAATAGTCAAATGAAATTAGAACTTTTTTGAGATGATTTTCGAATATTCATAAAATATACTAATTATATACATAATTAAGTAAAACATATATATTATCTAAAAATTATAAAAAGGTGACAAACTATTTAAAATAACTTGCAAACTTTTTTTTTTTTTTTGAACTTTTCTAGAACTTATTATTTTAAATCGTTTCAAATTGAAGAAGCTCGATAATTAATCTACATGCGGAGGTCCGAAATTGGGTGTCAACAATATTATTTGAAAATTATGTAAAAAAACTATAAATCACAATAATTAATAATTATGTACGATATTAATTATTAATTAATATCACATGCTCTAACATGTCCTCCATGTCAGGTAGAGAATGAAGATCATGATCATATCTTTTTCCAGTGTGCATATGCAGCAGAGGTGTGGAGAAGTATACTACAGTGGCAAGAAATAAGAAGGAATGGAATGAATTGGACAGATGAAGTAGGGCAGTGCAACACATGAAAGGCAAAAGCAGCAGGGCTCAAGTGTACAGAATGGCAATGGCAAATACAGTTTATCATACATGGTTGGAGCGTAATGCAAGGATATTCAACAACAACAACAACCAACAAGCTATCTGATCAGGCATATCATACAAGAGATTCATGGGAGAGGCAGTAGGTATCCTAGAGTAGCTACTAGATTACGAAAGTTGAATACCTTTCCATAGAATGTAGTAGCATTTATGAGGTACTGGTTTAGCATGGGTGGAGCTTATGTCCACACCGGCTAATTTCTTTGTTTTGTAAAGTTTACTTGGTAAATAAAATTTTATTTACCAAAAAAAAATAAGAAAAAATTTATGTACGATATTTACAAACTATATAAAAAAATTTGATTCACAATTTAATTCGTGTGTCACATAAATTGAAACAACATAAGTAACATATATTGGGCCTGTGTTGGCAATATTTGCACCTTATATACACTACATATAAAACATGCATACATCTTCACAAACTCTACATAATAACATGTTAACAAAAAGAAATTAAATAGATAATCCCTCTAGTGTATCTTGACTAAGTTTACAGACTATTTTTAAGATAGATTCTGAGAAATGCTTTAATAGATTTCTCTTAAAGTAAATAAATTTCTTATTTAAGATCTCATAGGCTTTGTAGGATAAAATAAAGTTTTACACTTTACATTTCGAGAAGGTTTGTCCCTCGAAATGTCCGCTAACGTGCGGTTGACCAACGACTTGACTAAAATATTTGAATAATTTGAAGAAAATTAATTAAGTAAGAAAACCCATTTTTATTTTTGAGGAGAAATAAACTAAATAGGGAAAATAATTCATATTGACAAGATAACTAATAAAAAAATTCTTAAAGAAAATAAGTAATAAATAAAATATAAATATTTTAACTTGAGCATAAAAGAAGAAGTGACTTTCTTTTGAGAATTTAATTAAGTAAAAACTAATTCAAATAAAAGATTAGTTAATACAATAAATAAAATATAACTTACATAAATCATATAAATTTGAACTTGGGCTTCTTGCCAAACTCAGCAAAATTTTATCCTTTGGCCCACCTTCCTAACTCTAAGAAATTGCCCAAATAATGGACTTTGGCCCAATCTTTTTCCAAAGACCTGCAGTAATGGTAGGCTTTTGGGCCCTTTCTTTCTTGGACCTGTTGGAGTCAAAGTATTCAAGTAAAAATGGGCGCTGACCCAATTTTGTACCAAAGCAAACTGTGTAGACATAGTTGTATACTGATTTATAAGGGCTGTATATAGAGTGTATACAACCTTCTTTTGAGCTTCTGCGACCTGTATTTTCAATTTTCAACCCCATCTTTATCCTTCGACCTGTGACTTGACTGCTGAGTTTTTACCATGTATATCAGTGTATATCACTGTATATCGATGTATACAAGCTATATTTCAGCCTGCTTTCAACTTTCCGGAACCTGAAAGTTGGATTTCCAGCCCACATTTATCGTCTTCAACCTGAATGTCAACTCCAAAGACTCGACTGACTCGAAAGAAAAATAGAATTGGGCCTTAGAGGCCCAATCAATGAAATGCAAGGAAAAGGAGATTCCAAGGACTCGGGAAAACATGAATGCGATTAGTTCATTGTGCCAATCTATGCAAAGATGACAAAGGAAATCATACAATATTTAAATAACCTTCACTTAATATTAAACTAACTCCCACATGATAAGATAAAACACCAAATGATGATTATAGACAAGCAATTAGACTAACAGTGGTCAAATGGCAAATGGACTAGTGCATAATTATCTAGATGACGATAAATAATAAGGAGGCAACTATCAATCAAAAATGGAGTAAACTATTGGAGTTGACGTTGTTAAAAATCTAAAATGCAATATGAACCACAATATGAGAATGAGAGAAACTGAGTTCAAGAATCAAGGAGTAGGGCAAAAATTAGTTTTAGACTTTAGAGTAAAGTAAACATTACTCTAAAGTAAAATTTAAAGGAGTAGGATAAAAATTAGTTTAGACTTTAATATTTAAGTAAAATTAAAGTCTTTTTGAGACGATTTGTTGGATATTCATAAAATGACATAATTATATACATATTTGTAATTTATATTATTCTTTGACTTTGTTAAATTTAATGCTTAGAGAAATGTGTTAGATGATATATAGTATTTAATAGTAAGGGTAAATAGACACAAAAAATACATTATTTTTTTATTTTTCTAAATTAAACAAATATCATTGGATAATTATTTTTAATATAATGAACAACTATTATTGAACGGAGGAAGTAAATCAAAATTGGTTAGATTGAGACATACGGATAGAGTGCAAGATGAGTCATCCTTATGGGATGGTCACCATTCTCTACATTCTTGGATAGCATATTAAATATTGCCACCTCCAAAAGAATCTTATCCTTACATGTCACCCTTCCCTTTTTCTTCATTAAATAAAATACTTCTATCCGTTAATTATGTAGTATTTTTTTTCTTAAAATATCACATATCGAATGAAATTAATTAATAGCTTATAAAGTCAAATTTTATTAAAAAATGCAATCATATTCAATAAAATTAGTTTAGTGCGTGACATGTGCATCTCATGTGTATTACACGTGCATCTTTTGTCAATTAACAATTTTATTTTAAAAATCGCACATATAAATAAAAGTAAATGAATCAGATCCTTTCCACGAGCCATACCCACAATTTCTGTAGACTTGAGATTTTTCTGAACTATTTCTAGTTTGATGAAGCTAGGCATTTATTATAGGGTATAACAGAGGCACATATCAACGACAAGAATCACATTTAACTACTACTTATTGTCACATTGATAAATATAGCACCGATCGAGTTAATTAGAGAAGAACAAAAATTGTTAGCAAATTGGGTTGGGAGTAGATAGAAATTAACTATTGGAATTAAGGTAAAAGGTTAGAAAGTGAATGCAATTATATAGTATCAAATTGATGGCTAAATCTTGCCAAGAATATGAATTCGAACGAACAAACAGTGACCAGAATTAATGTTACTCTCTCTCACAAATTAAACATGCGCCGGCCGGCGTTGCTGGGTTTATTGCTGGGGCCTGGGCGAGGGGACGAAACTTTTCTTTTGAATTGTTCTTAAATATAATGGCCTTGGACTTGAGAACTCAAAGGGGAGAAAAACACTCCTTACACTTTGTTTAGATGTAACGTACGAATTTGCCCTGTGGAACACAATTTTTTTTCTTCATATGTATGATACAATATTCATTAAGATGACAAGGTTTGAAACCTATGCTAATTTTAGAAAAAGCTTTATATCTACCTTTACAAGTCTACTCACATGCATGCAAACTTTAAAATAATTCCCGCCAAAATTACAACACGGTGTCAAAATGAACCCAAATATAAGTAACTCGTCCAAAATTTTATGAATTAAGTTCCCTTGTCCCATTTTTAAAGAATCTTCAATTGAGTCCAATTTAATCTTCAGCTTCAACCCCGTTCTTTATTTGCACTAATGTAATATTGTATGTTCATATATTGAAGGTTTAAATTACTATCTATTTATCTATCCATTTGTAACTTAGTCATGGGTTATATTTTAAGTTAATTATTTAATTTTATTAAGATTAAGAAGCTCATTAATTAATTATATTAATTCGTCTTATTTAATTATTAGACGAATTTACTAATTTAATCAATTTGACTAAGTTCTGAATTTCAATTGGGTACGATTTCAATCAATATGGCCAAATCCTCAATTCAAAACCTAGCCCTTTATTACAAATCTAACCATTCTCTTCAACTCTCTTTTAGGCCAATTTCGGGCCTTTTACAGCCCATTCCATTCAGTCAATCTGCAGCCTCAACCGACCCAATTCTCAGCAACACCAAAACCCAAGCCCACCCAACAATACAAAACCCAGCAACGTACAACGATACAACAATATATATGGATGACAATGGAGCAGAGCCGGGCGGAAACCTGCATGAACCCGCAAAGACTTTACCTTATATACACTACATATAAAACATGCATACATCTTCACAAACTCTACATAAATGGTGGGAGGGGGGTCGCGGTGAGGGTGGGGTAAAAAAATAAAAAAAATTGAAGTTGAAAAGTATTTTTTAAAATAAGCTTTAAATTTATTTTTTCAACAAAAAAAATTGAGCGGAAAATGAGTTTATTTGGAAAACATTTTACCCAATCAAACATGAGAAAATTGAAAACATTTTTCAGAAAATATATTTCCCTTCATACCAAACACACCCTAGATTGCTTCCTCTAAATAAGGTGACTGGACAAATCACATAAAATAGCAAAAGATGAGATTCAACATAAAAAGTAAGGTCGTTTGGATAAATCAGGTAAGTTCGAAATCCAAGCTAGCTAATCTACCAAACTAAGCTAAAGGTAAAAATGGAATACATGCATAAATTTATAATTTAGTTTATTTATGGGATCCATGATTAATTTAATTTGTCATGACAAATTTATTTTAATAATTTTTGAAGATAAAGTGTTACGTAGAATAATTTTATTGATACAAAAAAAAAGTCTTTTTTAGATAATTTTTACATACACTAAAATAAAAAAAACTGTTGATTTGTGGGGTTTTAGTGTGAAGTTCCTACTAACCTCCACAAATTATATCAGGTC
Organism: Solanum paucissectum; assembly: GCA_029582445.1. NCBI lineage: Eukaryota > Viridiplantae > Streptophyta > Magnoliopsida > Solanales > Solanaceae > Solanum > Solanum paucissectum. Next base: position 3,741 of record JAJONZ010016820.1, on the reverse strand, counting down.
CCTAATTTTTATGCAATTTGCGGAGGTTAATAACCCTAACTCTTTTTTGCCGTACCCACTTGTGACTTCGTCAAAATTAAGTTTTCTTTTTATCTTCTCTCTCGTTCTCCCTTCAGCCATAACCACTCACATATCAAAAAAACATGGAACCTAAGAACACAGCTGAAAGGAGCAAGGCGGTAACCTGGTATAAGTTGAAAGCGGCGGAGAATTAGGGGCTAGACGATGATATAGTCCCACCTGTCTGGACTTTAGGAATGAACTAGCTTATATTAACAAGTACGACTTGTATTCATTTTTCCGATTTGATTTTGTACTATTCAATTTTTTTTATAATAACTCGATATTCAAAGAGTTAGAAAATGCGCAGCTAGCAGGATGCCTAATGCTTAAGGGTTTCCCTTTTTATTCAAACAGTTATAACAACATGTAAAGTTGACATAAATCACAAGACTCTCTAATTAAGTATATGCTGAAATAAGAATCTAATTAAGGATTATTTAGATTCTATATCAATATCTTGTTAATAAAAATAAAACCCTAAAGCTCCTGTTCCCCCATAAACTTGGCAAAAGTACAAAAATAGAATCTAATATGCTCTTTTGTTTTTTTTAAAAAAGTGGGGTTGAAAGTTAGTTAGAACTAGTGAAGTTATTGTCTTTCTTTTTATTGATATAATATAATATGCTCTTTTTGAAAAAGATGGAATCTTTTTAATGAGTAAATTAATTTCGATTTTTCTATCAATTAATAGAGGTAGAATAGTAAACTCACTATATGTGATTATTATTTTCTTAATAATTACGTAAAGTGAACGAGTAAATTTACAAATATATAAAAGGACCACCTTTAGGAAAAGATAAGCTAGGGAGAGAGGTCGGGGCCCAGAAATAGCCTAATTTTCTTTTGTGGTCCAACCAAAATCACAATTTCAAATTATTATGTGAAATCGAATGTCCAAATGCATCTAAGTACAAATCTTTATCAAAGCAAAACAAGGTGTCTCGTAGATATTGGCTTATTTTTTATTTTTTTTAATTATTATTATTATTATTATTTGTTTTATTCCATATTTATTTCTCTATATACCATGAACGATGAAAAAGGCAAAACAGAGTGGTCCTAAAAAACTAGTGCGTCCATTATCTGGTGAATCATCAACATACTATATACTATTTTACTTGTCTTTTTATCATATTACTAGAATGATTAATGAGCTATCAAAACTTGGCCTCAAACAAATGGTTAAAATCACTGAGGAAACTCTTACTATTGATAGTAATAATCAAAATTTTAGATTATTATCTAAAAATGATCTGGCCCCTTATAGGAAAATTTATAGATTCATGCATATTGATTTGGTACAGGTGGCATTTAAGCCCCTTACCTTAAGAGGTCTACCAGAAAGCTTTATAGCAGCTTTGAGAGATGGTAGAAACCAAAATTGGAAGAAATCCATTATAGGGACAATACAGAGTAGTTTTATGAAAATATCTAGAAGGGATTAATCTTTCTTGTATGCAATAACAGCACTATCAATTAAGGCTGTAAACTCTTTTTTATAATTATAGTCAATAAGTAGAGTTATTTTTGTATAAATTTTTTGAGAAGTAATTTCTTTTAGATTTTATAAAAAAAATTCTTTATACTCTTCTTTAAACATAAGCATTTGAAGAAAGTTATCACCTTCATCTCTATATGAAGATTTCGAGCTATTATCAAGCCCTTTTTGACTTTCAATATTATTAAGTATGTTTTTAATAGCAACATTCTTTTTATTTAGGGTCTGAATATCACTTTTGAGATTATTAATCTCTTCCTTTAGATCCTGAATAGTAGTAGGAGTGCTTATTAGCTTTCTTTTCTCATGAAGAAGTTTTTTAACTTCAAACATTGTATATGAATCATCTTTTACGAGGATATTATCCTCCTTAATATGACCTCCAGAGGAAGTAGAAGCTTCACCAATTCTATCAATAATCTGAGCTATTATCTCAGGGTCTTTGATATTTGGAGAAGTTCAATAATTTTGTCATTATCAATGACATTAATATTTAATTCTTTAAACTGAGAATAGATCTTATACAGATCATCCTCTTCCTTGTTATCACAACTTTGTCCTTGCTGACATGGTACACTCACTATCAGATGTCATGCAATCTTCTTGATCTAGAGCTCTAAGATCTTCATTGCTGGAGGATTCTCCATAACTGCTATACCATGTATCTGTTTCTTCAGATTCAGAGTTTAAAAGGATCTTACATAAGGAATCCTTAATATTTTCATCTATGTTAAGGTTTTTGATCTTTTCCTTAACTTTGCAATCCCTAGCATAATGGCCAAATCTACCACATCTGTGGCAAGTATCTAATTTGCCAAATTTTTGTCTAGATTTATTGAATCTTCTTTTCTCTTTATAAGATTCAGCTCTTCTTTCTTTCTTTCTTTCTTTCTTTTCTATTCTTCTTTTCTTCCATGTTTTATAATCCTTTTTGGAAGATTTGTTCTTAGAAGAATACTTCCTATCTTTGGAAGATGCTTTATGAATATCTAAAGCGAATTGTTCACATAATTCTCCTAATTGTTGTCTTTCATTAAGACGATGCATAAAGTTAATCCTTCTTGAACACAAACATTTATGAATTTTCCATAGGTATAATTGTCATAATTAATGCTATGACTGTCTCCTCTAAGAGTATTCCTAACACTTTCAACAAATAGGGCCGGTAATCCATCTATAGACTTGGATTTCCAATGAGAGCTATTACATTCTGGCAACTCTATAACTCTACTAAGGAAAACATCTTTATAGAACCTAAAATATGTGAAGGTCTTACACCTAAGTGGTTAAAACACTGATAATAATAAATAAAAAAAAAATCCGTTTTCCCTCTCTTACAATCCTTTCAAATTGAAAAAGATGACAATAATAATAATAATAATAATAATAATAATAATAATAATAATAAAGCAGTTTTTAAGTGATATACAAAATTGTATAAAAAGAAAAATTAATAGAGAAAATAAAATAAAATAAAATATAATATAATATAGATAAACTAATTTAGCGCACGTCCGTACTCCCATGTTCCCACTACCGTACAAATACGCATGAACTTAAAATTATTTCAAATTTCAAACGTCAGTGAAACAAATTTTCTAGCAAAATTTTATATTATATCAAAAATTAGAAATAAACTATAATTATTTGTACTTTTCTTTAATAACTGCATCACCGAGAGAAAAATAACAATTACATAATCCAAATCTTCTATCTATATAATAGAAGAAGTAAAAAGTGTCACGTGTCAACACCACAAAAAACAGACTTTTAAATAATTAAAAGTAAGATTAAATAATAAATTATTATTTTAATCTAAAAATGATTTTGAAGCAGTTTTCAAACTAAACGATAAAAAAATTAAAATTGTTCTAAAAATATGGTGTTGTAACACGTGTATTCCTTTTTTTTTGGAAAGATAATTTTAATTATATTTTCACAACCTCCTTATTTATAGCAAATTAAATACTAATGTGGGATTCTTACTTTCTTAGTCCATCCTCTTCTTTATTTTGAATATACAAACAAGGTCATCCTTGTTAGGGTTTGCCCTGATTTTCTTACCATAATTTAAGATTTATTTTTCCTTAAAGAAAAGACAAAACATTACCATAAATGTTTTTACTTTTCTTGAAAGGAAAATATAATATTCTTTCATATTTGGTTTATTCTCTCCTTTT